>JAJMAX010000157.1:0-16951 GCA_030565105.1 Vanderwaltozyma verrucispora | reverse complement strand
TTTGATCGTTCGTGGCTATTTGAAAAGTATACAGAAAGCAAGGAGACGTGTTATTGTTATGATGGCGACCAATTAAGAGTCCATTCCCCACGAACTATTTTATTTACTGATAAAAAATTACTGTACGAGCCGTGGATTTTAACTCAGTTTTCCTCTATTTATCGACATTGTTACAGGAACTTCAGCGATCGGACACTGGATATCTATAATGAAGAAGCAGACCGTACTCCTGACGATGGGAACGTATCTGGGTTAGGTATGCTGTTTAGACTGAGGATGGAGGTTGAGCAGTGGTATGAGAGTAATGTCATTGATAGAAAGAGTTTTCATTATCCTAACGTTTAATATATTTCTAAGCAAAGTACTGATTAAAATACTTTTAAAAATCAATTTATATTCTATTTAGATATTCTGAAAACTATATATATTATTTAATTGGAGAAAATTCAAAAGCAGAGGAACAAAATGTAGTTTCTCGAGTATGTTCATAAAGCCTATGTTAGGTGGCAGGGTGTTTTTCAAGTATGCTGCAATTAGTTACTTAGCATGTTTGCATGTCAGTTGAACGAATCAGCTTATTCGTTTTAGAAACAATTTTGTAATGAGATCCATCTAGTATATTCCCTGTTTTTTTAATTCCCATTAATTTATTTACTTTTTTGAAATCATTAAATGTCATTTCTTTCCCAGTTTCTTTTGCTTTAAAAATAAAATTACTATCATCAGCATCGACCTATTCGTCATAGCCCATTTACAATATTTGGATCTATTGAGAGATAAGGTAATACTTGAATTAAGTAGAACCGGTATTAGCCATATCTATTAGTAATAGAGATAATTGTGACTAATCCTTTTTCATTTTACTTTATATATAAACTGAACATATTTCAGTTCATGCTTCTTCTATTTATTCCTTTTAGATATTATTATATACTTATATATATTATAAAAGGACAAGCAATTACTACTTAACTAATTGTAGAACCTATTACAACTTTTGCCTAATAGCTCACCATGTCTTCTCAACTAAATGTCGCTCAGTTCTTCCAGACTTTACAACAACAACAACATTGAAGTTGGTCTATTTCTAGAGGTGCATAAAGTCTACCGAGAAGAAACAAGTAAGCCAACCACCAGTGTTTCGAAGCATATTTATTCACCAGTGATAATAGATTATTTATTTTCACTCTCTGTGACATCCGTCAATGCAGAGAAATCATTTTCTAAATTGGAACGAACCTATAGTCTAGACGATTATACAGCCTATTCGATTGAATAGATTAGCTCTCTTTAGAGCCTAACATGTTATTTAAAACTGCAATGGACTTTCAAATCTAACCTCCACAACCTCTTAAAACCTTTAAAAGGGCCCAATTTGTAACCCGAGAGGTTGCTAGACGTCCCAATTTTAAGTCCTCAAAATGAGCAAAACCCCACGTAATGTTTGGGCTTTTCAAAAGTGCAGCCACGCCTATTTATAACCCCATCATCTTTTTAGCGCGAGTTCGTGTTGTTGCAGCCAATTTTGAAAAAAATTAAGAAGATATAAAGTATATGGTCAATGCAAAATTCTGAAATGTTGCTCTATATAACATTTTCTTCTTCTTGATGAAGAGCTATCTCCATGTGTTCGGTATTCACTGATGTTCACCTTTTTGTTCTTATTGGTTTTTGTTATAGTTACTGTTTATATCGCATGGGTTACCAATCCGCCCCAGTTTGACAACTGGAAAGTTTTAGAAAAGCCAAGCACCTCTCAGGTTATGAGTTACAAAGAAAAAAGAAATGTTTGGGATGATATTAAAGTTGGTGCCTCTTGCGCTCTATTGATAGCAGCAGCATCTAATATCAAACAAGCTTGGGCCCCAATTTTATGCACCGTGCCAACTAGCCCAGGTTGTCGGGCTTTAGCGATAGGTGTAACAGTTGCATCGGTTCTTAGTGCTGGTGTTGCCGTTTATAGTTTATTTTTTGCATCCAAAAAAAGATTATAGAATAAATTTCAAGATAGTGCAATAAGTGTAATGTCAAATTTAGAGGAAATATATAAAGATAATCTGCACGTATACAATTTGTATCCAGAAGTAAATAATATTAACGACAATATTACTTTATACAGCAATGTTTCACATTATAGGACTTTGCTAAAGATATGTAGTTCAGTTGGCGCCCCGTTACCTTCCTTTTTGAATATAAAAATATATCGAGGTTTTCTAATAATGGAAATGGAACAGTCCACCACATGAAATGGAAATCTCATCTTGGCACTCATCACATTGCTCATATGCCACATTACGATTGTGAAAAATTAGCTGATGATATTTTGTTTCAATATAAAAGTAATTACACAAGTACCGATCAATTTCTTAAAAAGATTAAAGGACTTCGACGCAGAACAGATCGATATGAAGTTGACTGGATTTCATACACAGTTGATAATGAGAAAGATACCTGGAAACAAGACAAAGATAATTGGGACTGAGAAGCAGCAGCTTCAAATGTGATGCACACTAATTCTTTAAATGATGCATGGAAGTGGTGTGCAACAATAATGGATGGGGGAAAAAATTCTTCTTATAACAGTTTTGGAGCAGCTGGATCAACCCATGGAGAAGTAAGCACGAACCAGTATGGTGATATTGATAATTATTGTAACGACAACAAGGGAGGCGCTCAACGTGGCACAGTTGGTTGTCAATAAAAACTTTGCAAGTTAAAAATTAATAGTTTACCTTATTCGTGATTGTTCAGATATAGGGTAACACTTAAATTAAGTAGAGCTACTATTACTAATAGAGAAAATTATGACTAATCCTTTTTCATATTACTTTATATATAAACTGAACATATTTCAGTGTATGTTTTCAGTTTATTCCTTTTAGATATTATTATATACTTATATGTATTATAAAAGGACAAGCAGTTACTACTTAACTAATTGTATAAACTATTACAGCTTTTGCCTAATAGATTATTATGTCTTCTTAACTAAAGGTCGCTCAGTTCTTCCAGACCTTACAACAACAATCTTTGACCACCCCTAGTTTTAAGTAGGGTTGTCACCTGACACATTTTGGAAACAGTTTTCAAGCCCTGTCTAGCCCTGCCAAGCATCGGGACTTGATATTAAAATATCCAAACGTACGATGCACGTGTGCAATGACGTATTTTGGACTGGTGCATCCTCTGTGTTTCCAGTTCAGAACTCTAATATGTCTTATCACTAAATCAGATTATTTATTTCACATTTGAAGGAACAACGATGGCAAGATTTAGATCCAAACCGGGAAGGTTTCACTCAGAGGGAGCATACCGCAAGAAAAGTAAGAGGAATTGCTTTTTTCCTCGCATTCTTCGTTCCTGAACACTGTTTTCTATCTGCATTGAAACCAGCCTTATCTCACAGAACAAACATATATTTCATAATTCAAGAAGCTATAAATTTTTTCTGATCAAGAAAGTGATCCTACCACTTTACTAACTTGATTAGGACACATGTCCTACTCTGGTACTAATGCTGCTTTCATTTAAATTACTGGCACCAAACAAATTTTATCACTTTTCAAGGCTCACGTATATCACCTCTTTGATTCATTAATAAAACAGCATATTCTAAATTCCCTAAAAGAAGACTACACAATAATCAAAGATTCATTTTAACATAAACCATATTATACTGTTAAAGAAATCTTTAATCATATTGATTTCAGATATAACTGTCTTTCTGAAACAAGATTGACTCCTCTTCCTTCCATTACCTGTCAATTTTGCTCCAAAAGAGGACACACCGCGCTTAACTGCTACTCTTATAATTCAAACAAATCTCAGGGCAATTCTCCAGATATACTCAACCCACTTACACAGGTTGTAGCAGAACTAAACCATATACCCGTAGTACCACATCAAATACCAAAGCATTCAAGCGAATTGACAGTGTCAGTGTTATCAATAGCGAAGATGGTCTGAACCCGATGAATTAAGCCTTAGCCTATTAAGCTCTATCTAATTTTAAATAAAATATATGATAATATTCAATTAGACATCACTTCCCCATATTTATATGCCTATCTAGAAAAAGAATTCATATAATTTTTATCCATCTTCTTGAGATAATAATGTATATATAAAATATTTTCATCATTATTTAAGTCTTGAACAAAGAAAAATAGCACGATCATAAATATTCCATCGTCGACAAGTCTACTAAATATATAACGATCATAAATGTTGTTTTGTCTTTCGTCAGTGAATAAAGCCTAATTCATTATACTAACTATTGAATATCTTTATACAAATCTAAGTACAAAATGTGTCTGACATATTTTTGTCCTAAGAAGCAAGGCGCGTGCCCGCCTTGCTCCACCAAACCTACTCACGTCTGCGTCCAAATTAGGTAAAGTAAGATCTAAATCCAGAACGTGTGAATATGATGATATACGTTTTACGAGCCATATTTATTCTCTTTATTTAATCCCATGCAGTGTGATTTGGTCTTTACAAATTGTCAAAATATTTGAGATATTTACCGTATAAAAAAGTATTATCTAAACATGGCGGCGTTTCCTATGATGTATTCTAAATTAAATTAAAATTATTCATTGAAAACTTAACTTTTTTTACTCAAACAGCCAAGTCATCTGCTATACCAAAATATTACAGGTTTTTTCTCAATTTTGAATAAGTCGTCATTAAATAAAATAAAATTCAATAAAAAAAGGAAATCCTAGGGTCTTCTGATCTGTAGCAAAAAAAAACCACTCTTTTATTACCAAATTTCAATTCAAATATGCACCGATTATGATGAACCTTCCCCCAATGCTTTTCCAGTTTTTAGATCTTGCATGCCCGTTAGAGCAATAACCGTAAATCTTCAAATCTCAAAAGCTCTTCCTCAGATCTGGATTTCCTAATTGGGCTACCTGCGCTCTAGGTTTTTTTCATTGTTTCTGAAAGGTTTTCTGCGTAATAAGCGTTAGATCTCAAATTTCTTTTTTTGAATCTCATGTTAATAAATCTCTCGAAGCAAAATGTGCTGTTAAAAATTCCATCGCCGCTGCGATATTTTCTTTGTATTGACAAAATGCAAGATGGTGAAGTAGCACTTCATTTTGATCTTACGTGGGCATTTCATGGATTCAACTATTTGACTATTTCTTAAAGGCACAGTGAAAAAAAGCTAATACGCAAGATTCTTAGAACATTCAGTTTAAATTGTTTCAAAAATATTCAGAATTTTAGAAAATGTTGCTAAATACCCAGCTGAATTGAGAAGACAACATACTTAACTTCCATTTCAAGTGCTTTTAAATGCTTCCAGTTTTTGTTTTCCAGTTAAAAAATGCGTAGTTGTGCCACTTTTATTTCTTTCCTCTAAGAGAAACTTCGATGTAAACCTATGCACAGGATTGCAAAAAATATATATGTTCAGAAAACAAATTAAAAAGCTTATAAAATATTTTTAGCTTAAGTATTTTTTTTCTCATAACTGCTTCTCTCACCATTGAATGGGGCTATCCAATGGGAGAACAATCATAAAGAGAATTAAACGTTTAAATGCTTCAACATTTTTTCTTGAATGAAGAAATGTTTTAATATTCTTCATTAATCTATGTAGAAAAATCATGGGAATGTTGAGAAAGAAAAAAAATTGAAGTTTTAACAATAATTGAGTATTTTTACTCTTGGCCTCTCTTTGTAGCTTTTTCTTTTAAAGTGAAAAAAAAAAGTTTATAGGTACTTATTTCTTGATTTCTTGACTTATTAATTTCTTAATTTCGTATACAAATCCATACAAAATTTTGAGTAATAATAGCCGTTAGATATTGTTATTTTTCTTTATTGGAGGTGTTCATGCATAAATATTGAAAAAAAAATTGAAATAATTGGATAAAATTCATACAATAACCATCAATTTTTATATCTATTTCATTTATATGAATGATTGATTATTCAAATAGATTGTTAGTTAGTTCACAATTGAAGTCTCGTATTTGTATGTCTTATTTCTGCTATTTTGAGTATTAATTGAAACTTTTTTCATACTAGTGGTAAAATAAATAAATAATAACAACAAATTAGGTATTGGTAATGCAAAGTAATGGTAAAAGGAAAAGGAAAAATACAAGTTATTACTCCAGAAATGGATGTCTTCAATGTAAAAAATCACATAAGAAATGTGATGAGCATAAACCATATTGTTTGCAATGTATGAAAAAGAATAGACAATGTACATATAAACTGAGTTTGTTCGTTGAAAAATTTAATTTAGAGAGAAACATGTTAAATGTGAATGCACATTTGCCATTATTGCAACCAGCAACTCCTTCTTCTTCTTCTTCTTCTTCTTCTCCTTTCTCAATAACAACAAGATCTTCGACTGCATCTTCCTCTCAATCATCAATATCTTCAGTTAATGAAAATAATTCAACTGTCAGCCCATCAATACCTTCTAGCACTTCTAATATAGCAAATAGAAACCCAGCACATTCAACAAATAAGTTTTCATCATTCCCAATGAAAAATTTTGATTCAATTAAAAAAACTTTTCCAATTACAAACGATAAAAATGTTTCAGCTGATAATATTAACTATCAAAGTAGCAATAAGATAAGCGATCTCTTAAATGATAATTTACCGTCAAAACAGAACTCAAAGGATGGTAGTATCAAAAAGATTAATGAATTGGATAGTTCTATTTTTTTCCCAAAGACAGACTTAAGAAGGATTCAACTATTAAATTTTGAAACAAATGAAAACAAAGTTGCATTGAATTGCAGTTTCGATAGTCAAAAGATTAACTTCACATTAAGAGAGAAATCATGGGAATCACTTTTTGTATTAATAGCAAATGAAGATCCACTAAATACTTTCTTCAAAAAATTGAATTTAGAGAATAGGAAAATGTCTTATGTTTCATTGGATGATGCTTCTTTCTTGGAATTCATTTGGACAATTATTAGAACCACTCTATGTTTAAATCATTTCACTCTACTTCCAAAATTTGAAATTGAGAAAGTTATTAAAGTACTAAAAGATTTCGATGAAGGATACCCAATTATTCATAAAGTGCTCCGATACATTGTAGCAAATTTTATGAAAAATGTTTATTATAAACAAGGTATGAATGAACTATCTGATTTATGGGATATTCATGTTAGAATTCCAAGCATGCAATTATGTGCTAAAGCATTAGAAGACCAGTTAAAAAAATCAGAAAGTTTTTTGGACTGTACAATATTGAGTTTTTGTACTTGTATGCTTTTCTTTCCAAATTGTTCTGTTTTATATTCAGATTGGAGGGCACATTTAGTTGGTGTATTCGATATATTGAAAATCACTGAAAGTAAAGTGGATGATGAATATTTGAAAACTGATGAAGGTCGTCGTGCTAATTCACTATTCAGTTATGTCAAAGGTTGGTTTTTTCATGTTGAAATGAGTGCTGCTATTACATCTGATAATGCTGGTGTCGATTTAGAAATTGGTGATTTCAGTGAAGATATTCATGAAACTTTAAATGCTAGTGGAAAGGAATTTATTAAAAAAGTATATTTAGTTTCAAGTGGTGTCTGTAGCATGTATCCGATTTGTAAGAGCATTGTAGCAGAATTATTGAGTTGGAGGCGAAGAAATATCCCATTAGCTGGTTCAAACATATTACAATTCAAACTAACAAATAAAGATGAACAACTTAAATTACAACTAAATAACGTTGGTAAATCATTACTAGCACAGCTAATGGCACAATTTACTGGTGGTATTTTTGATGAATCAGCAGAACTAAATGATTATAAACTTCGTTTTACAATTAAAAATTGTAATACATTGATTTTTCTTGGTTTAAAGTTGTATCTTAAAGTTTTTTATTTGAACGAAGATGAAATAAAAAGAGATGAAATAATCAAATTGCTTGAGGGTATGTTAGAATCATGGTACTCAATTCCTTATTCAGATACTAGTAGTATTTTATGTCATTCGACTATTTACTATGCTGCTTTAGTATCATTAGTATTGAAAAGCTATGTTTTAGAATCTCATTTCTTTAAAATAATTGAAGAAATGTCAAAGAAAGGTTCAGAAATGGCAACAAATTCTCACAAAAAGCTACGGTATATAAAAGAAATACTGCATCTTCAAAAATATGATAAGCTCATTAATCTAAAATATGATTATATTATATGTTAAAGAAGAGTTGTTACACAACTCATTTCACTTTCTTTAAACGAAAATTATCAATGTTATTTGAACCTTTCTTAATTTGCATATTTGAAAAGATATATTTGCAATTATCTTTATCGATAATTATATTTTTAATAAAATTTTCATCTAAAAAATTCTCAAAAAAGATTTGTAGAACGAATTGCATAAATTGGAATAATAATATCTATTCTTCCATTTAATTATTCTGCATTTATCCGATTTAAATTTTAAGCTAAATATAAAATATTGAAAATATTTTAAACAATAATTTATTGTTAAACTATTTGTCTCGTAAGTTTTACAATTTTAATTAACTAAACGTTTGGTAAAATAAATATTTGAGAGATTAGAATGTTTTTTTACAAAAACAAGTATTAACTTGAGAATTATATATTTGGGAAATAAGTGAATTAATATCCACAATTTTATTCTTCTGTCAAGAATTTTTTTTTCATTTCGAAGAAACGAAAAAATATAGAAAATTGAGATTTGGTGTCAGATAATTCTTTATGTCAGATCTTTTTCTAAAATTTTAACAGTTTACCTAATTGGTTATTTAATAGATGATGGATTGAACTATGTTCCTGCATGGAATCACTGTTATTAAAACAGTTACCATCTTTACTAATCAAAGAATGGTCCCTTTCGTTATTGGCTGCTGGCAACTTCTTGGACGGATCTCGAGCGGAGCCGTATTAAGATATTGAAAAGCTCGAAAGCGTAAATCAGATCTCGCAGTGGATCTGAATCTGGATCTGGATCTGATCTGGGCATATATAAAGAGTATTAGTATGTGTATATAATTAAAGAATAGTTTGCAAATTAAAATTTTAAGAGATTGAATATTGTGAATTGATTTGAAAATTTATTACTGTGCATATTTATTTATAATTTAAACTTTATATTGAAATTTTCTTTAGTTTTATTTTACAAATGAAGGAATGATAAAAGAAAAAGGAAAATAAATTAAGAGAAATGGATACCAACTTGATGAAATGCATATAATAGTTTTAGGAAATCAGTTTGGTCACATTTACCAGCTCTCTTTTCATTCAATCCAGTTTCTTGTAAAACAGAGTTAATTTTTTCTTTGACTATTTCTAACATTGAACCTTTAGTATCATCAATCATTTCATTATTCATTGCAAGATAAGTTTTGTAATTTTTTTCTAAAATTTCTAGTACTGTTGATGATTTAAAACCAGCGGAAATAGTTCTATTTTTTCTCACGAATACAATTCTTAACAAACCATCCCATTCGTTAAAATCAACTTGTGGTCGTGGTGTTTTTATTTCTATCCTAACGACACTTGATTCAACTTGTGGTGGTGGTCTGAAGTTGTTTCTACCGACCTTCATAATATGTGTTACATTTGCCCACATTTGAACATTAGCTGATAATCTACAATATAACGAATCACCTGGTCTAGCTAATAATCTTAATGCAAATTCTCTTTGAAACATTAAAATCGAAACTTTCGGTGGTCTTGGTTGGTTAATCAATTTAAAAACTAATGGTGAAGAAATTTGATATGGTGTATTACTTATACAAATATCAAAATATGGTAATTCTGTTTTCATAAAATCACCCAACATAATTTCTAATTTTTTTTCAACTGGTGTACCATGAACTCTCTTTGTTACTTCAGCAGCCATTCTAGGATCCATTTCAACTGCAATGACTTTTCTTGCTTGTTCAAGAATACGCACTGTTAAATTACCTGTACCAGGACCAACTTCTAAAACAATATCAGATGGTTTAATGTTAGCTTTATCAACAATACCTTGAGCAACTAATGGATTCTTCAAAATATGTTGACCCAAATCTGTATTAAACTTGAAAACAGAGCTTAAATGTTTTTCAGCTGCAACTTGTTTGCTGGTACTAACCCCAGTATTATATTTTTTTTTGTCTGCTTTAGCCATCTCTTATTAATTAAATATTGGTTGCTTCTTTAAAGTTGCTATTCACTACAGAAGTCAAAGTACTACACTAAACTGATGCTTGAATCTGATATTGTTTGTAGTGATGTATATATATATATATGAATTCCCAGTTAACCAACATTCAACTCAACTAATGAGATGAGATGAGATGAGCTTACTTGAGAAGCCAAAAATTTTTCAATAAGCGTTATATTGCATGTGCGGGTAAGTTTGATTTTCGACAGTAATACCGATTTTAAAATGAGTATACACTATTAATGGATGTAGTGTTTTGTCTATTTTCAGTTCTAGTTTAGTAGTATATCTAGTGTACTTAGAATATGCAAAGTAATATTTATATATATGAATATGTATGATAATATGTTTATGTGATATGCAAATAAATGAATAAAGTAGAAAAAATATATTTCTCACCTTTTGAATTGTACAGTGGAATATGCCTATATCCTTGTCTTACTCGATCTAATTTAAGACAACATGATGCTAATGTTGTATTTTCCGTTTTTATTGTAAATTTCATAAAAGAAAGTTCCAAAGATTTCAATTTTGTTTCTATGTTTGTTTGCCAAATTGGGTTGAATCCATTTTCTTTGCAGTTGCTTGTACGAAATTCACTATTTGACAATATTGTACCATTTTGAATTGAAATAGGTGCGGTCGTTTCATATTGTGAAACAAATTCAACAACTACATACGGTGAAAACGTTTCTTGTTGCTTTAGCTTTAGATCTTTTGGCTTAGGTAATAATTGCGCTGACAATACATTTAATTTTATTTTTGGTTGATTTTCTAATGGAATTATGTTTTGTAAAGGTGAAATATCTTTTAATTTGGAGACTGTTGGAAGTAATGAAGGAGGTTTCAAAGCATATCCAGTATGTAATGAGGATTGGGTTGTATCAGCCAATTGGAATAATGCAATGTTTAACTGATGACCAAAATCATTTGTTTGCCAATTAGTAGCAACCATTTGAGTTCCTAATGCCCAATAACTTATAGGATTAAAGTTTGAAGATTTATATCTAAAAACATGAGGATAGACACGCATTAAAAACTTTCTATTGTGTTTGTTAATAGAAAGATTTTGAGTGGAATCTTTACTTAAAATATCAAATCTTTTTTCATTTAAAGAGAAACAGTGTGCCAATGTTTTGGACTCAGGTAAAGAAAAATTAATAAATTTTAATCCTTGGATGCCTGATATAGATAAAAGTTCATGAGATATTTCAGTCTGTTTAGATATTTTTACTCTTCTAAACCTTCTTCTAATTCCAGTGGATACAGGCTTTGAGGTTGTCAGTTCAGAAGTTTTCATTGAATTTTCATCCGAATCAGTTTCTGCTATAGAATCATTAGGTGAAATATTAATTTCATAAAGTGATGACGATGCAGAATTTGATGACATTATAGGACTTGAAGGACTTGAAGGATTTCGTTTGGTTCTTTTAACCTTTAAAATAATCTTGTGTTTAAGACTAATTGGAGATGGTAAAATGCCATGATCTAAATCATTGTAATATAACGAGTTACCGAATATTTCTTTGAAAATATTTCCGGTTATCACTTGATTTGCTAAGTTACAGTTGATTTCTAAGGATATTATTAAAGGAAACGGTGATGTAATAAATGCATACTTTCTGACCACTGTAACAACATTAATCAATGGAATTGAAGATGTTAAAAATCCATGGCAAACAACAGGGCCTTTTTCATCATCCCATACGTCTATCTCGATACATCTGCAACCTTGTTGTAGTGCCCGTATATACCCTTCGACAGAAGGTGTTTCGCCGTATTGCTTTCCTAAAAGATATGTATTATGTGAAGAAGCAATAAAATAATTGTTTAAAGGTTTTGAATAATCTTCTGCGTCATCTTTTAAATATGGTGAAGAAGTTAAAAACTTAATAAACTCGTCTATATTTAAATGTTTCATGGTTGGTGATTTGTATTTAATGAATATTTTATTAGCTGTCATCCTATCAATTTTTTCTCCTTGTACATTTACTACAAAATCATAAAACTCATCAAAGTTCATGCATTTGGAATCTTTAGTCACAGTAGACCATAAATCAACTATTTCATTCCTTTTTTTCAATAATTCAACAAATATTTGAAATTCTTTAAAATTCAGTAATCCATTATTGTTAATGTCAGCTGTGTTAAAAAACTTCAGTAAATGATTTGAAGAACAGTATATATGAAACTTTTCACAAAGTTCTTTCACATCTCTAAAAGATAAAGTATCGGTTTTTTCATCCTCTTTTTTTGCAGAGACACTTGAATGCCAATGAATGTTTGCAAATTTTTCATTATCTGGTACAGACATACTTTCCATCAATTCACTTCTGTATTTTGCCAAACCACTTATACCTTTAAAAAATAAATTAAAATCCTCTTTATTCTCTGAAATTACATGAAGAGCTTTCAATTTATTAGCTACTTCATAAATTATGGTAATCCATAAATTAGATGACGCATCTGAAACCCTATATTCTTCTCTATAATTTCTTGCCATATTTCCAATTCTGATATCTTTGATTGTATCTATGTCAAGTTTCTTAACACCATTTTTCCAAAAAATTGAATCTGTTCCATTTAATTTGAATAAATATTTACGTTTCTTCTTTCTTGTAATCTTTAACATTAGCAAGCCTTGTCTTAAAAGATTGCATGTAACATGTAATTCATTTGGAAGAAAATTATCTGAAGAACTGTACTCCAAAAAATTTTTCATCGATCTTGATGCTGTCAACGGTCCAAAATCACACACTCTGTTAGATTCTCTAGAAAAGGTGACTATTTCAGAAGTTCTTCTAGCCATCTGCCGTATACTTTTGGTTATACTAGAAGCTTCACTTGCACTTTCTGTGGATAAATTGTCTGTTGATAAAGCATACATTGTCTCTTTTAATTCTGAGTAAGAGCTATCACTTGAGCCTATTTCAAAAGGACTTTCATCGACATCACTATTGATCAACATTGTATTAGAAGATACACTTTTATAAATAGCATCACTTTGCAAATTATCTAACCCATAATTACCATTTTCAAAACAAAATGCATCTGAACCAGAACTCATATATCAAGTTATTTATATCTTCAAATAATAGACCTCAATAATATGACCAATTACAGTGTTTGGTTGTATTCTTAGAGTTAAAAGAGACACATTTAATATTAATAATCATCATATATCCATTTTCTTATAAATGTAGCTTATTGTTAATTTCGTATAAAGTGAGAATAATACCGATTTGAATTAATAGCAGTTGGAAAAGCATATTTAATGGCCAAAGGATTATTAGTTTATTAAACATGTGCTTGTTGTACTCAGTACTGTTGTGGTTGTTATTTTTTTGAATATGGATATGTAATTATGTAATTATTTCATTATTTAATTATTATCTTTTCCCGAATCTAAAGTGTTGAGAAAATAGATTTAAGAGCTGTGCAAAATATGCTTTTTCATAAGTTGAGGTTACTACTTTGTCTTCAATTTAAATGGGATTGGCTCTGGAGTTGCATCTTTAATAATAGCGTGTGGTTTATCAACAGCTTCTCGATCTTGAAGATTCAAAGATTCTAAAGGTTGTTCAGTAGTATTCGTATCAGATTGTTGTTCGGCTTCTTGATCTGGACTATTATTAGGGTTTCTTTCATTAATAGTTGCCTTTTCTTTCAACAATTTTGATAATTCACTCGTTGGATCTGCAAACAATTCTTTAAATTTACCCATCTCTACTACTGAGCCATCATGACCAAGAACAATTACATTTTCTGACCTTCTAATTGTACTCAGTCTATGAGCAATGCTAATTATGGTCATTTCTTTACTTTTCATTAATTTACCAAAAGTGTAATTGATTGCACCCTCACTTTCTACATCTAATGCAGAAGTAGCTTCATCCAATATTAAAATTTTTGGCTTCTTGATCAAAGCTCTTGCTATAGCAATTCTTTGCTTTTGGCCACCACTCAATAAAGTCCCGTGAGGACCCAGTACTGTATCATATTGGTTTGTAAATTTTGTTATAAAATTATGACAAAAACATTTCTTAGTAATCGATCTGATTTCTTCTATTGAAGGTTCTTCAACTAAACCGTATATAATATTATCTCGTATAGTACCAGACATTAAGATAGGTTCTTGCTGAACAACAGCCATACTACGTCTTAATGATTTACAATTTACTTTTGTTATATCTTGGCCATCAATTAATATTTGACCACTTGTAGGATTATAATTACGTAATAATAATGATGCAATAGTTGATTTACCTCTACCTGAAGGTCCGACAATACAAACGTTAAAACCTGATTCGATTTTAAAACTTATATTTTTAAAAATCTGATTACCAGGTCTCGTTGGATAAGCAAAGGAAACATTTTTAAATTCAATCTCACCATTACCTGGTTTGAATGGTAAACCTACAGTTGGTCTAATTGATGGAATTCTATCAGTTAATTCAAATAATCTGGATGCAGCACCTACACCTTGCATAATTTCAGAATAAAAAGTTGATAAACCAAAAATTGCGCTACCAGTATACTCTGTATACATCATATATGCAGTTAAATCACCAATCGATAATGTCCTTTGTAATACTAAATAGGAACCATATACCAATACCACTAAAAAACTCATATCACTTAAAACACTCGTTAAACTGAAAAATTTTGCATTGATAAATGCAGATTCTTTACCAACTTGAAAAATATTTCTTATTGCTGAATTATATCTTTTGATTTCTTTTTGTTCAGCAACAAAAGATTGTACAGTTTTTACACCATTAAATTGTTCTTCAGATACTCTAGTTAATTGACCAGTGGCTTCTTGTAAAAGAGTTGAGTTATTTCTAATTTTTTTACCAAAAATTGATGCACTTACTAAAACAGGTGGTGTAAAAAACAATAAAAATGTTGATAACTGTGGAGATATTGAAATCATCATACCAATACCAACAGTACCACAAATTATTGCTTTAAAACCATCAGAAACTTTTTGAGTCATTGATCTAGAAACAACATAAGCATCAGAACCTAATCTTGAAATTAAATCACCAACTTTATAAGTATCAAAAAATTCAGAGTCTTGATGAATTGTTTTTTTAATTACATTTGCACGTAATCTTGCAACAACTCTTTCACTTAAAATTCTTAATAATACAACTCTACCAAAATTTGCAGCAGTACCAATAAGTAATGCAATACCAACACCACCTAAAAATTCAAATATTGATAAATTAAATGCAATCGGTGGTAAATTATTTATATCGATCGAATCTTTGTTTTCAATTAATGCATTTTTTAAAACATCTAATACAATACCGATAATTTTTGGTAATGACATACCAATTAGACATGATAAAGTTAATAATGAAACGGCGATTAACAATAATTTCCAATCTTTTCTAGCTAAAAAAATCAATCTATTAATATCACTCTGTTTTGCTTCATTTTCAATTATTTTCGAATCTCCTGAAGGTGGTTCTGCAGTTGAGGTTGACTTTGAGGTTGAACTTGAACTTGAATTGAGTCTTACAGAAACAGGTGTTAAGATTCTAACAGCATTATTGAATGTCAGTAATTTTTGATTACCAATTGGTGATATTAAAGCATTTCCACTGTTAATACGAGTAATGTTGATCTTGCAATAATTCCTATTTAAGGATACAACCAATTTTTTTGCAACATAATTATATTTAAACTGTTTTAATAAATGAACATTATTATTATTTCTAATAAACAAACAATTCATAATAAGTTAACATTTATCCTGCTTAATTTGCCTGATAGTATTAAATATATTACTATCCCTTCAACGTAAAATGAGCTTATCCTTCGACATAAAGACAAATGACTCTTTAAAATAATTCAAATTGTGTTTTTTTGTTTTTTCTTGAAGAGTTAAAAGGCAACTTGAATTGACACAAGTTGTTAAAAGGAAAAGGGATTGATTACACATAAAGTATAAAGCCCCAGTTAATTAATCAAATTGATGAATATTTATTTTTTTAAAGTATATTTATATGTAAATGTAAATGTATGGTATATGAATATGTAAATGTATGTAGATACTGATTAAGAGTGAGTTGTGTTTATTTTTGAATTGGTTTAAAATCTCCTTTCAAAGATCCATTTTCATAGAACCCATACTTAGCTTCAGTCTTTGATCTATTGATAACATTTGCAGTTTGTAATTCGTTCTTCAATGAAGAACGAATTGTCTTTGCTGCAATAGCGACATAGCCATTGTATGTAATACCTGCTTTCCTCCAAGCACTCATCTTCAATTTATTGCAACTGTGTTATTTCTTGTATTTGTAGTCTCAATTTACAAAGAACAAATCTAAGAAATTCAAATAAATAAGGGGATTGTATAACAGAGAAAGGCATTAAACTACTAAAAATACTAAAAGTTCCCCCATTTCTAAAATAATCAACCCCAACCACAGAAGAAGTATCCTGGGCCTTTCTTCCCTCATTATGCGTGTTTATCCGCTCTGGTATTGGCGCGGATGGCATTGGATCGTACGGGACGACCGGTATGTCCGGGTAACTGTCCTGTTTGTTTGGCAGCAATTTAGTAGTAAATAGCCAAACAAACAAACAGCCTTGGGCGGCTAATAATTTATTGGGGGAATAAGACACAAAAATGAAAAGTTGTTGGGCGGCTAATTTTTGGAGTGACTGTTTTCTGTTTTTGTGGCACCCTTAATTTAGGATTTTCCTGGGTGGCAAATTGGGTTGGGATATATAAAGGGAAGGGAAGTGGGAGAATTAGTTTACTTTTACTTGTCAC
>JAJMAX010000156.1:0-17372 GCA_030565105.1 Vanderwaltozyma verrucispora | reverse complement strand
AACAACAACAACAACAACAACAACAACAACAACAACAACAACAACAACAACAACAATTAAATCTAGTCAATAATACCATCCTTGGAGACACAAAAGTAAATACATTTGAGACAAGTTATATTGTCCAAGAATCCCAATTCAAAGATAGTATAAATGGAAATACGACGGAAACTGGCGTTAGAGAACAAAATTTCATTGAACCTGATATTTTACAAAATACTCAATTGGATTATTTTAACTTAAATTTAAATGATACCAAAAACTGTTTTTCAACCACAGATAATATTAGAAACTTAATTAACTGTTCAAATGGCATAAAGGAAACTGAAAGAAGTGTTTATAGTAATAAACCTTCTGGAGAGAATGAAAACAATAGTTCAAAAGATATTACTTCACAATTGTGTTACCCATCTACTATTAATTACACTAACTATTTAGAAAAAGCAGAAAGCAATAATACTAATACTGATTATTTTACTAAGCTAATTGAAGAACCCAGCCAACTCGAAAATCACAACAAAAATATTCTACCTCACACTGCAATGACCACTAACGTAGACAATTTTTACTCAAAAAATGCAATTGTCGTGGAATCAGAATTACAAAAATTGGAATATAAACAAAAGAAAGCAAAAGATTGTAAAGAAAAATCTATTGAACTCACTCAATCATATAGAGATGAGACAGAAAATTCACCAATTCGTATTACTAAAGCATTGATAAAAAAAAAACTGAAAGATAAAAACTTTATTAAATGGGTATGTTAAATTAGTATTAAAAGTCCTTTATATAATAAATGTTGAGCTTACTAACTTAAGTATTTAAAATATATTCTCTTTTACAGGTAACAAAAGTAGAAACGATCCTCAATGAATTGACCAAAAACACACAGTAGTAACTAAACAAACAACGCACCAAATGCACCAATAAGCATTGGAAAATAAATATTTACTTTTATTCCAGCGTTATCAGAAGATTGCGATCCAGCTGTTGAAGAAGATGAAGAAATTGTTGAAACCTGAGTACTGTTTGCACTAAAACTGGTAACCGTATGCGCTGCTGTTGAATTATTCGAAACAAAAGAGATGCTAGAATCATCGGAGGAAGATCCATTGTCTGGCATAGATGCAGTTAAAAAGTATTCAGGAAGATAAATTGTAGAAGCAGATCCAGCTTCTAGAAGTGATGAATACCATGGAAGTGCGGTGATAAATGTTTGGAATTGAGTGAATGGGAAAGTGGCAGCAAGATCAGATTCTAAATCAATCGATGTCTTGATTGCAGCTAGATGGTAATAATAATTAATTACAGATTGAGGCATTTCTAAACCGTGTGCATTCATATAAGATATGTATGACGTCATATCAGCATCAATATTTTCCAAAAATACCAATAAGACGTTATAATCAGCTGAAGCAGCTGCAGATCTGGCACTACTGATCAATGCAGCATCTGTAATTTTTGATGTGGATTTGGCTGTAGTTAAAGTCAAAGATATTGAGAATAAAAATAAATGAATTAAAGTCTTCATAAATGACATGTTGGTTAAATGATGTTGTTAAATTCTCTATTGCAAAAATGGATTTTAATCATTAGGATATATTTTATTTCTAAAGAAGATAAAGTTTAGCATTACTGTTTGTTCACTTTTTAAATCTTTACGCAATATATATGTTTTTGTATTCCTAGCTTCATTATTTGAACTTATTTACCTCATCGCATTGCATTCATTATGTGTTTCCTAATTGGGTATTCAATAAGAATCACCATTGAAAAAAAGTGTGCTTCAAAATGCCTAGAAAAGTTAAGAAAAAGAAAAAGTTCAAAAGATTTGTTAATAGCTTTAAAGAAGGTATATTATGAAGCCATTACTATATTTATTATGATACTAAAATACTGAGCACAGCTATGTCATAGATTCCATGCGATGTTGAAAATTATTCAAATGACCAGATCTTTAAATGAAAACAAAGCATGTTGTTGTATTATTACCCAGAAAGTGTATATATTAGTTTTATTTTATTATTACAATTACCTATGAGAAGGTAGCTATGTTTTTGTTTTACTATTAACAAGAAAAATATTTGCAAGAATTCCCACTTCAAAAACAATCTTCATTTGTGTAAGAGTTGTAGCTAATCAAAGCTGCAGAATATAATAGAAGTAGAGAACCAATGATTTTTAAAAGTAAAAGATTAATTTAAACAAAATGAGTAAATATATTTAACATCGAATATTGAAGGATGATTAACTGTCATTTCAACCAAATAAGGACTCTGTCACTGCCTTGTTAGATCTCAGATTTTATGACATATTGAGTTTTGGTCTACCGCTTTCACTTCGGCTTCAATTTTTTTTTTTCGAATATGACCAACCTGGTTGGATATTATATCTATGTGAAAAAAGGCATTTTAGCGGGCTATAAATTCTGGAAAATTCATCAATACTAAGAAATAGATGTAGGAAGATTAATGTTGCTTTCGTTTATGGGCTTTGCTTTGAGCATTTTGAAGTTCTAGTCGAAAATGTTATTATCAAATTGATTTGAATATGTCAATGGGCCCGCATTATTAATAATATATTTTATTATTATTAGTGAATAGAAGAGAATTTAAAATAGAAAATCCATGTATATATAACAGAACTTACCAGTTGCAAAACGTATACACTATTTTAAACCTTTTGAAAATTACCAACGTGAACAAAATAAAATAAACATCGAGAATAGAAGCAATAATTGACGATGGGGTTAAGTGAAAAATATTTTGAAATAGAGGCAAAGGCATTAGATTGGTTGAATGATGCACCTTATGTACATAATTTTATCCATGATCCAATTAGTGGAAGAATAACCTTATTTTTGATTGTTATTGGAACCATGGCATTCATTAATGAATTATATATTACAATTGAAATGAGTTTCTTGCAAAAAGAAACATATGAAGAGTTAGAAAAAGGACACATTGATGAAAGTTTAAAATTGCATAGAATGATTATTCAAGATGATTATCATAGTAAAGAATATCTAGATGAGAAAAGTGGTATTATTGTTGAAGACTTCGAAGATAGAGATAAATTTTTTGCCAAACCAGTTCATGTTGCTCATTTGTATGTTGAATGTAATATAATAAAAGATAACGAAACACAATTATCAAAACCATTCCAATTCCATTTAGAATTTTCACCAGAAGAATATGAAAATGAAAAAAGACCTGAATTTGGTTGTAACTTAAATGTGTTAAGAACTAAATTATACCATTTATTTAAAGATACAGATATTTTTTATGAATTGACGAAAGATATGTCTTCTAAATTTACAGTATCCAAAAATATCAGGATTTTTAATACTGTTGATGATGTTCTACCAACTAGTATTGATGACATTCAGTTATGTTTCTTAAAAATTCAAACTGGTGATAAAATTAAATGTGAATTTTTATTAGATAACTAATTATAAATAAGAATAAATAGCGTTTAAAGTAACTGTAATTTTTAAAAAATAAAAAGTAAAAAAATAGGTCATTGTTATTATTTCTTTTCATCTAGAATATATGAGTTATATACATTGATTAAAAATCACTTTGCAGACTAGGCACACCGATATCATTTTTATGTAATTGATTTTCACACCATGCCCAAAGTTTCATTATTTGAACTAATTTGGCTTCATATTGAAACTCTGATAAATTTGAATCATTTAAGGTATTTCTATGATTCTTATTATCACCATTTAAATTTGAATCATTATTTTGGTCAATAAGATGTAATGTATTTGACCAATGATCAGTTATCCTATTATTTGATTCCAACGAACTTGTCAATTTATCATTATTTTCAGCTAATTGATTTTTCTTTAAATTATTTCTTATATCTTCTTTATCTTTTGATATTAGTTCATTATTCATTGAATGAATGTCAGTATTTATATTATTTTCCCAAATATAATTATTTTTAGTTAATATTAAATTTGGAAATTTCATTAAATTTGAAGGTCTTTTCAAAATAGTTGGATAAATAAATTTTAATAATTTTCTATTAACTAAATCTGAAATTTTAGTTCTTAATGATAATGAATAATAATTATTTAAAAATTTTGGTAAAACGGTATTCTCATTATTTGTTGGAAATAATAATAAGGTCATTACCAATTCTAATTCTTTCATATAAGTTATATTTGAAGCTGCTTTTAAAGCTAATTTGTTTCGTGCGTACTCAATTAAAGTTAATATAAAGTTATTATTATCATCAGCATCATCTGAATTATTCTCATTCTTTTTGTTATTGTTATTTTTATTCTTGTTCTTGTTTTTGTTCTTAATCTCATTGTTATTGTTTCTGATCATTTCAATTAAATTCAATAAAAGTAATTTAAAATTTAAGTCATCATCAAAATTATTGTAAAAATTATTGTTATTTTCCATTCCATCAGTTTTATCTGTATTATTACCTTCTAATACTTCAATACCAAAAATTAAATTTATTTGTTCAATAACTGTTGAAATATTACCAGATTTAATTAATTTTTTAATTTCAAAACGTTCTTTTATTTTATATAACGATAAAAAATCATTAATATCTTTATTAGTCTTTATATAACCTAATTCTTTTGCCATTCGAACACTTGATTCTTCATATGCCATTGTGATAAAATAATTTAATAATAAATCTGGTATTGATGGTTCAACAATTGAATTTTTTGTAGTTAATCCATTTTCATAAATAGGTAATGTATTATGTATAGAATCATTTGTGATTCTATTTATATTATTAATGCTGTTACTACTATTATTATTATTATTTATAAAATTTGAATTTTTTGCCTTATTTATTATATCATTCCATTCATCAATAGTAAATGTCTTTTTATAAAAAGTTTCATCAGTCATGATGTGTAAATAATATGAAATAAATTGTTAAATATAAAGACCGGTATAGATAACAGATATATGTGTTTAACTTCAGTCTAATTGATGGAAAGAAAATATTAATATGTTATCTATTTACAAGAATATTTCAAACCATTTACATTTACAATCAACTCTCTTATAAGTTCTTTCCTTTTCCCTTAAAATCTCATCTTTAGTATAAATTTTCAAAATTTCGTAGTTAAGAAAGAATCAACGCTTACCCTGACCAGACTCCCGACAAAAAACAAACTCGCGTTGTGACGTCCCGTGAAAAACAAAATAAAGGGGACGACACAAAATATCTTCGTTGCAGTTTCCCTTTTCGAAGCAGTGACGCCAACTAAACTGAACAACCAGACGAGAACAAAACAGAATAGAATTAAGGGGACACCGCCAGCCAGCGCAATAGCAAATATTTGTTCCAACTTTTTTTGTCTCGTCAGTAACCAACAAGCCCCTTTCTCCTGGCAGCATTGACGGAACATAGGCACGATATCAGGGAATCAGCCTGATCCAGAGAAGCAAAACTGACACTGATTGAACGCAAAAGGACGAGAGAGCAGGGAAGGGAAGGGAAGGGAACGGAACGGTGGACAAGAAAGGGTTGTCGGTGGCTTCCACCTGTTGCGGTGCCTCAACTCATTTCCAGGTGTATGATGGAGAACTGCTCAGTTTTGTGGAAGATGAAAGCGCAACGTAACGTGTGAGGAAACTGTTTTTGTTGTTGGCAGGCTCAGTTGAGGTCGGTCGCACATTGAGGCCCATAAGTGAATATCATTTATTGTCCATTGCCATGATCTACGATTAATGGTCTTACCCCAAATGGAACCAACGAAACCACAATCGCTTTGCCAATTGAGGTTGATAGTTGTGGTCTTGTCGGCTCCCATTGAAATGACATTAATTTTGTTTTGTTTTATGTCTTTTGGAAAGCAAGATAAGATGTAGTCAATGTATCTTTCGTGCCACTGCACTATTGTATCTTAAAAAGGGATCGTCAGATGAGATGAATGGCTAACGAACGAACGATCATTTAATGGTTTGGTTTGGCTTGGATTGGATTGTGTAAAGTTGACTTATGATGTAAGGTTCATTGGTTTTACTAAACTGTAATACAGATATATCTTGAATTCGTGTGTTAGTATATCTTCTTGCTTCATCCTTGTTATTTCTATATAACGTTGTATATTTTGGTCGGTAGCAATGATATTTGTATTATTGTAAAGTTTACCTCTATTATCTTTATTTTTTGTACTATTTGAATAACGATATTTTTTTAAAAATTCTAAGAAGATCAGAAAGGCAAGAAGAAAACAATATTTATTCATTGTTTTGTTGTATGTATATATATATATATAAATATATAAAAATATATTTATATATTCATATATTTGTTATGTTTTAAAGGGAAAGAATTTTAAGATTCTGGTAAACTTATTTGATATAAAATAAAGATACGTTTGATCTTCATTCATTGCAAATATTAAATTATCATTTTTAATATATTTTTATTGTTTTTGTCATTCATAGATTATTTCTATTCATATTATTACACATATTTAAAGACTAGGAATTTTAATAAGGAAAGTTTTTTTTTATTTATAAGAAATTAATAAAGGTAAAATAATATCATACTGATATATATATATATATATTTCTCAATTATTTTAAAGTATGTCAGTTTACCCTATTAAACATCCACATTTTAGAACTTATCCATACATATTATCAAATAATTCTAAAACTGATAATAATAAATCAAAAACTTTAAATGTGAGGAATAGTGAAAATAATGACAATAATTTAAATCAATTGAACATTAGTAATGATAATAAGAAAAATATTATTAATAGTGGTTCAAACAACAATAAAACTTTATCTGTTTATCAATTAATGAATAACGGCGGATCTTCTGAAGCTAATAACGAAGATAACGAAGTAACTGACACATTTCCATCAACTCCGAAACATTATACTACTTCAACAAAAAAGAACATCATGAACAAAATTAATATTGATAATGATGAGGATCCAGATGATAGTAATGTAACTAATATTGAAAAAATACGAGACTCCAATTCAGATATGCATGTTTCCTCGGCTGAACATAGTCCAACAAATATTGCTAACCAGAGAAGAAGTTCTTTGGATTCTTTAATGCAGGCTGCACAGAGTATTGAAAATAGAAATAATAATGGTTATTATTATAACCTTTACAACAATTCAACAAGGGATTTAAATGGATTGTATGCAAACAATATTTTATCGTTAATAGAAAATAAAAATTTAATTAATAAAAATTTGTTCGATTGGCCATTAATTAATTTAATTGAATCGACAACATCTAATAATGAAAATATTAATAAATTAGTTAATTCAAATGAATATTCTCTCATAAATAATTTATCCATTGAACAGATCAATTTATTACAAAATTTACTTACCAATTCAAAATTAATTGTTGACGATATTATTAACCTAAAAAAAATTAATGTTGATAAAAACATTAATCATAATTCGAATATAAGACTACCAAGTTTGAAAGCGAACTTCAATGATAAATTTTTTGAAACGACTGCAATAAAACGTAGTTCAAATAAAACAGTCTTACCATCAATTGATTCTTTGACAAGAGGCATTACTAATCCAACTAATAATCCAAAAACATTCCATCCTCATCATCGAAAAAATTTATCAGATCCGACTTCAATTAATGGATTTGCTTTGAAAAATTCAAATAGTGCAATAAATATAAATCCTGAATTTTACAGGAGATTATCAGGTACTAAAAAATTAAGTGGAGATAAGGGACAATATGGAACAATTACTGCAGTACCTGGAACGTTTAGTAATACTAAGCCAAGTAATATCTATAAATTAAATTCTATTAAGGTTGAAAAACCAATTTCAAAAGTTAAATCAGCATCGTCAATTACAAACGTAGGACCACAATCAATATCAACAATATCATATTCAAAGTCTCATCCAACTTCAAGAAATAATAGTGTTACTGATGAATTGTTATTAGCAGAATCAATAAGAAAAACTGAAGGATCGCCAATGTCATGTTTACATTGTCAAGAGGAAGACACGCCAGAATGGAGACGAGGTCCATATGGTAATAGAACCTTATGTAATGCATGTGGTTTATTTTATAGAAAATTAATAAAAAAATTTGGCGTTAAACATGGTAATTTAATAATGAGATTTAGGAAAAAAGTGTGTCCTCAAGATCGTCGTGTACCAACGAATGTATTAGATATCCCAAAGAAATATGTAGTTGAATTCGATAATGATGAAGAATTAGACGAAAATTATAACACTTTACAAAAAAAATAATAACGTCCTAAGTTGTCTCTTTGTATTTTTCAGTTTTTTCTAATTTGAACATTTTGTCTGTATTTTTTAGGAAGTTATTCTTAATATTTCCTATATTTGAGTTTTTTATTTGTTATATTGTGTTTTTCTTATATTATATAATATATGTTATATTTAAAATAATATTAAAATGTTTTATTCGATTTCTTTAAAAACGACAACTTTTTAATTTCCTTTAGCTTTAACTTTACTTGTTTAAGATGCGATGTGATGTAAATATTCACATTTTTCAATTTTAGACGCGTTTGGTGTGGAAAGAAAGAATCATTTGAAATAAAGACATAAAAAAAAAATTTGAAAGAAATAAGAGAGAAAAGCAACAGAGAAAAAGCAATACCTTTATGTGTTCATTAGGTGAACCATTCACTTATACAATACATATACAATACAGTATTTGAAATCTTTTAATTGAATAAAATATAATGGGATTATTAACAATTATCAAAAAGCAAAAAATTAAAGATAGAGAAATTAAATGTCTTTTATTAGGATTAGATAATTCTGGTAAATCAACAATATTGAATAAATTAATACCCAAAGATCAACAACAAATAAATAATGAAATCACACCAACGATTGGATTTCAAATAAAATCATTTAAATTTGAAAATGAAAGTGGTAATAACAACCATACAAATGATAATTTGATAACAATTTGGGATATTGGTGGACAAAGTACATTACGACCATTTTGGGATAATTATTTTGATAAAACAGATTTATTAATTTGGTGTATTGATATCAATTTATCAATAAGATATGATGAATCAATATTGGAATTACAAAAGTTGATTCATACTGATAATAATAGAATTGGATATGATTATTCAATAATAATAATTTTAAATAAAATTGATTTAGTATATGAAAATGAAAATGAAAATGAAAATGAAAATGAAAGTAATAATGATGATCCAAATGAATTAATTAAAAAAATTGAAAATTTATTAAACATTGATGAATCTAATAAAATAAATACTGTGCATTATAAATTTATTAAAACAAGTGGTATAACTGGAGAAGGCATAGACGAATTGGCGAATTCGATACTTAGCGCAAGCAAATATTAATTAACCAAATCCATATAAAATAGATATACATACATGCATACATATATACACATACTAATTAAATTAACCTTATTCTCTCATTATCTAATACATTATAACACTGGTTAGATTACAACTTATCAGTTCGAACCTCCCTTCCCTTCTTTAGTCCACGGAATGAATAATCAATCACGATGGAATGACTCGTTCTGAATCTAGCTAGCTTACAGGTCATACGCTATGTGATGTACGCTGTAAGAGAGTGGTTTGGAGGTGAATTACAAGAGAAAGACATATCTCAAGAGTAATGAAAGAGTCGGTTTTAGCAAATATTGAACCGTTAACCAGTATTGGTAGTCATTGATAGCATATCTTATCTTGTTGTATTGACACACTAGAGGCAGAGAGAGGAGATCTCTCTCTGCCAGGACAACTTGTAATTATCTTCAAAGAGAGAAAGGTAAAGAGCGTTGTAAGAACAAGATATTAGTCTACACACTGTCTAAACACTGTCCACACACCCTATAGCACTCTTCCATTTCCTTCCGTATTGTATTCTTTGCATATTTTTGGTATATATTGCTACTTTTTCCATTCGGCTGATCAAAGCAAAACAGCTGAAATGGTTTGTAAAGGAAAAGGGAAAGGAATTATATTATTGGAGATTTTATTTTGTTTTCTTATTTGAAAGGTTGGTTATTATAAAAGGGGGAGGGATGAAGAAATAATGGATTAGTGTTGTCTCATTTTTCTTGATTTGGTGTTGAGTTTAGTATCGTCAGATAGAGTATACAATAGTGTTTACTATCGTATAATACAATATAAATAGAAATAGAAATGGTTAAAGTTACTTTATTGGGTGCTTCTGGGGGTATTGGACAACCATTATCATTATTATTGAAATTAAATTCATATATTTCAGAATTAGCATTATATGATATAAATGATTTGCAATTTGGTAATGCAAAAGATCTATCACATATAAATACAAACTCAAATGTTACTGGTGATTCAGATTCAAAAAATTTTGAACGTATTTTAAAAAATTCTGAAATTGTAATTATTACTGCTGGTATTCCAAGAAAACCTGGAATGACAAGAGATGATTTATTTAAAATTAATGCAAGAATTGTCAAGAATTTAACAATTGAATTTGGTAAATATTGTAAAAATTCAACAAAATTATTAATTATTTCAAATCCAATTAATTCATTACTACCTGTTGTTGTTGAAACATTGAAATTAATGGGAAAATTTAATTCAAGTAATATAATGGGTATTACAATGTTAGATTTAATGAGGGCACAAACATTTTTAACTGATTATTTAAATGAAAAAAAATTATTAAAATCATCAATATTTACAAAACAATTTGAAAAAAAATTAAATGTAAATAATATTAATGTTATTGGTGGTCATTCAGGTACAACAATTGTACCAATTTTAACAAATAAATCATTGATTCGTTCTGAAAAAGATTTAAATGAAATTATTCATAAAATTCAATTTGGTGGTGATGAAATTGTTAAAGCAAAAAATGGTAAAGGTTCAGCAACATTATCAATGGCATTCGCTGGTTATTTCTTCATAAATGAAATTTTAAAGAAAATGAATTTTGATTTTAATGAAAAATTTGATCAACATTTACCTTGTTATGTTTATTTACCTGATTTACCAAATGGTAATTTTTTAAAAGAAAAATTAAGAGAAATTACAAAAATTGATGATGAAATTAATTATTTTGCAATTCCAGTCAAAATTAATACTAAAACAGGTAATATAAAAGAAATTGATTATTCAATTTTATTAAAAAATAAATTAACTAATAATGAAGTTAAATTAATTACAGAATCTGTTAAAGTTTTAATTAATGATATTAAAAAAGGTGAAGATTTTGTATTGAATAATGCAAAATTATAATAACAATCCAAAGAAAATCATATTAATCAACATATGTTGGTTAATAGGTAAAATATAAATATTCTATTTCTTGTCTTTTCTAATTCTCAATTTTTTTATTTTTATAATCTAATGAAAACATCTTTTACCTTTAAATACATTACATAATTTCTGACACATAAGTCAATTAACAATTAACAATCATGTTCGTAGAAAATATTCCAATATCAGAACACAAGTTTTTCTAGACCAATATTAAATTAAGCAAAAGGTAAGAAAATTACGGCTAGTTAATCACATTTAAACTGTTTATCGGAGACATTAATTCAATTTCATATCAATGTCCTATGTGTTATATATATATATCCCAATCTCTTAATAATTTATCTACCATTTTTTAAAGTTTTTCAGTCATCTCTTTCTTATTATTGTTTGGCTTCCAAAATATATCCGTTTTCACGGAAGGGAGTAAAATTAACAAAAGGGAAATAACAAGAACTTGGGATTTTGATCAATTGCAAATTAGGATTTTAGTATTTGAACAGATTAATTATTAGTCAAAGACTTAGGTTGTGTAAGATTTAGTGTTTCATAAAGTTATTTCCTATAAGAACTGAGTTAAATATTTATTAATAAGTAGTTAGAGTTTGCAAGAAATATTGAAAAGAGGAAGCACAGACAAGGATATTGGTGATCTGAGTGTTGTTTCAATTGAAAGTGCTTTTTATTAAATATATTAAACGTTAAGTTGTATTTATTTATAAATTAATTTGAAAAGTTTAACGGAAAGTGAAGTTAATATAACATTTAATATTTTACTATAACAGTGTTGATTAAATTTTTCGTGATAGCCAAAATAGTATTAAAAACGCTTTGGAGTTTTAGTTTTAAGAGTAGTTCCTAATTTGTTCAAAGTATCAAGTTTTCTTTTTTTTTTTTTTGACTATATTTACATATAGATCTATTGGCTTTTTGATTGTTGTTTGCATATTTTAAAACCTTAAGTTTAAAAGGGAGAAAAAGAAGAAACATAAAGAGAAGAGGACAGAGATTGAAATTTTGTTTTTTATGTGTTTGATTTTACATCTTATTTAGATTTTAAAAAAAAAAAAAAAATTACTATAGCATAATGAATATTCAATCTTCAACAAATTCAAACAGCCCAGCTGCTATTACTTCAATTGTGCAAAAACAAGTTTATCACGGACATCCTGTTGATCAGAATGACGATCCTATTGCTATATCATATCCAACAACTGAAGTTATTGGACATGGTTCTTTTGGCGTTGTATTTACAACAACCATTATTGAAACAAATGAATTAGTTGCAATTAAAAAAGTATTACAAGATAAAAGATTTAAAAATAGAGAACTAGAGATAATGAAATTAATTGCACATAAAAATATAATTAATTTAAAATATTTTTATTACGAAAAAGATTCACATAATGAAATTTATTTAAATTTAATTATTGATTTTATGCCACAATCGCTATATCAAAGATTAAGACATTTTGTACATCAAAGATCCCCAATGCCAAGATTTGAAATAAAATGCTATATGTATCAATTATTCAAATCTCTAAATTATTTACATAACAATGTTAATGTTTGTCATAGAGATATTAAACCACAAAATTTATTAGTCAATCCAGCTAATTTTGAACTAAAATTATGTGATTTTGGTAGTGCAAAACAATTAAAACAAAATGAACCAAATGTTTCATATATTTGTTCAAGATACTATAGAGCACCAGAATTGATTTTTGGTGCAACAAACTATACAAACCAAATTGATATCTGGTCAACAGGCTGTGTTATGGCTGAATTATTACTAGGACAACCAATGTTTCCAGGTGAAAGTGGTATTGATCAATTAGTTGAAATTATTAAAATTTTGGGAACACCAACAAAACAAGAAATTTGCTCAATGAATTCAAATTATATGGAACATAAATTTCCACAGATTAAACCAATTCCATTGATAAATGTGTTTAAGAAAGAAGATGAGTTAACTGTAAATTTATTAACTGATGTATTAAAGTACGATCCTATGGAAAGATTTAATTCTTTACAATCTTTATGTCATGAATATTTTGATGAATTAAGAAATTTATGTACGAGTACTCCAGAGTTATTGTCCAATAGAGAACCAATCATCAATGAACAAAATTTAGATGTTTCAACTATAATACAGACACTTCATGGATTAAAGTTATTAGACTTCAGTTTACATGACGAATTTGCTCATTTAGATATTGATCAATTAGAAGCAGTTAAATCAAAATTATTGGCAACCATTATCTAGTAGTACCATCATTGAGCAGTAATATTATTCAAATGTTACTATTTTGTAACTTAAAAAAATAGGAGAAGAAGAAAGGAAAGAAGAAGAGAAAAATAAAGTTAAATCAACAATTAAACAAAAAAATACTTAATAAATAATGAAAAGGAAGAATTTAAAAAGACAATTAACAAGTGTGTATTTCTAAATTGGTCTGATTTTTATAATTTTAGAAATTGAATTTATTTCATATGTTTTATTTCCAGATGTTAACTAAATCCAGTACATTTACTCTTTTTTTGATCACTGGCTGAGTTTTTCACTCTTCATTTTTTTTTTTTCTGAATCATTTTCAATTCAAACTTTTTTGATAACACTTCAAAAATTCTTTTTCCAATATTTAATTCATAATCAAGTAAATAATTCGATAGCATATTAAAATTACATTCATACTTCATATTTCATATTTTTAAAATTATTAAATTATATTAAAATAAAGCTCTATTCAACGGAAACAGAAGAATTTTTTTTCTGTTTAAAATGGTATTCAAGGGAAACCAATTGTTTTATTAAATTTATTGCAGCCAGATTGATCTCTAAGCATTTTAATTAGCTCCTAATCCGTTATTAATGCAACCAAAACCAGATAATTTCCTTATCAATTAAGTTTTATAGTTACGTAAATAATGACTTGACTCTTATTTAATATTTCTATTACCGCGAAGAGAAAGGAAATGATAAAGAGGGGTGAGAAGATTGAAAGTTGCTTATAGTAGAAAACCATTAGGTTGAAATATAAAAATCAATAGATAATAATTATTTTATTTCTATTTAATGAACAGTTTTTCTTTTGTAATATTTTATTTACATATAACATATAGCATATAGCTCATTGTACCAAGCTAAAATTGGAGTTCACTAGTGTATTCCTATATAATTGGCATTGCAAAAAGATAAAGATAACATATCTTTGAAAAAAGGGGTGAAGGGCAGAGATACATACAATAGAGATCATAAGATAAAATGGGTAATGTTCCTACTAAATTAGATGATGAAACAAATGGTACAGGTGGTACAGCAAGATCGAGAACATCTACTTTATCATCAGCTAGTAATGAAAATACACAATCAGCTTCACAGGATGCTGTACATTCGAAACAACAACGGAGAAGACGAACTAGTTCGATTGTCACAAATATATTAAATTCAAAAATTGGTAATGAACAAATTTCAACAAGAAGAAAATTAATTTTACAAAGAGAGCAAGCAAAAGAAGATCATGCTAAAGATTTAATCGTTAAATTTGGAGAAACTGTTGATGGTGGATATTTAGCGCCTTATGGTTGTTACAGTTTTGAAAAATTAGATTATAATACAAATATTGTTAAAGATTTAATTAAATTAAGAAAATTAGCTCCATTTTATACACCATTGCAAGATTTTGATGAAAATTGGGATGATCAAGAATTAATTAAACTTATTAATGGTTTAACATTACATGCTCCATTTGATGAGAAATTAGAAGAATTCGATGATGTACCAATCGGTGATTTAGATTCTTATGATTTTGATTATTTAATTGATACTAAAACTTTGAGTAAAAGAGAACAAAAAACGTTGCATAGTAAAATATTCAAAGCAAGATTGTATAAAAAAAGAATAATATGGCAAGAAAATGCAAATCAGTTATTTTTAGATGCGAAAATTTCAAAAGAGAAGAATGTTAATAATAATTTACCAAATGATGAATTGAAAATTTCACTTTACAGAGATGGTATTGAATGTCCAATTTGTTTCTTATATTACCCAAAAAATTTAAATTATTCAACATGCTGTCAACAAAATATCTGTACGGAATGTTTTGTTCAAATTAAACGATTACCGCCACATTTTCCACATGATGATAATGATGGAGAATCTAGAGAAAAGAATGATTTGGAAAAGGATCCACATTTATTAATTTCCGAAGTTGCTAATTGTCCATATTGTGCAACTCCAAATTTCACTATTTCGTATACTCCCTTAAAGGAGCATGAAGTTGGTTATAATTCTATACCGCCATACCATTATAAAAAAATTAAAAATTTTAACAGCCAAACTAGTTCATTAGCAAGTACACCAGATGATGATAGTAGTGATTTAAAAAATTTAATTTCATCGGATACTATACGACCAGGTTGGGAGGAAAACCTATTAAAAGAGAGATCAAGACTGGATAGAAGATCAGCAAATGCTACTGCAATTCATTTAAGTAATCGGTTAATTTCTACAAGCGGATTAAATAATGATGATGCTATTTCAAATTTAAATGATCTTGAAGAGCAAATGATAGAACAGGCTATAAAATTAAGTCTAAAAGAAAGACCACCTAAAAAAAGTAAATAATGAACTAATGAGTAACCAACTATGAATAAATTTAGAAAAATTATGGAAATAAATAAAATGATAATATTATAAAAGAAAAAGGGATTATTAATACTTTGTATGATGTATAAATAGTGGCCCATATATGAGAATGATATTTATCTGCCCAAGAATTAATATTTTCGTTATTTGACCCGTATGTATATATGTGAATATGTTTGGCTTATTATTACAAATAATTAATTACTATTCAAGTATCTATCTATTCGCAGACACTTTAAAATCACCATCTATTATACCATTTTCGATTTAGTATCATCATTAACGAACATCTTTAAATCTGCATTTTTCGTATTTTTTCAATATTTCTCGGAAAAAACCTTAGATGCAAAATTTTGTGAACAATGTTATACAGTGGACGGAATAATTTGGCATTTTCTTACTACCTAATGAAAGTTCCAAATAATCTATCTACTGTTTATTGTATTGCGAGTAGTGTAATATTGTGGAAATTTGCTATTATATAATGTCAATTTAACTTTAACTTTGCCTATTAAATAGTATATGGTTTTTGAATACCTATTGCTTAATTTTTTTTAATCTCGTTTTTGGTTAAGGTGAAGTATAAAAAAAATATAAGAAATGTCCACTGAATCTGCTTTAGCTTACGCTGCTTTAATTTTAGCTGACTCTGAAATTGAAATCTCCACTGACAACTTATTGTCTTTAACCAATGCTGCCAACATTCCAGTTGAAGGTATCTGGGCTGATATTTTTGCTAAGGCTTTAGAATCTAAGAACTTAAAAGATTTATTAGTCAACTTCTCTGCAGGTGCTGCTGCTCCAGTTACTGCTGGTGCCTCTGCCACTGGTGGTGCTGCTGTAGCTGAAGAAGCTAAAGAAGAAGAAGAAGCTAAGGAAGAATCAGACGATGAAATGGGATTTGGTTTATTCGATTAAGGAAACAACATTTAATGTTATTCATATTTTATAAAGAATTATTCATTACTTTTAGTCATATTTCTATAAAAAATAATTATATATTTTTTCATCCTTTAATTTAATATAAATCATACTTCAATATAATATAAATCATAATTCAATATAATAAGAATTTATGCCCTTTATATGTAACATATAACTGTATGTATAAATTTACATATAAGTTCAGAAGCTAAATAACATTCGCTGATCTCTTGCAGAATTCTTTCAAATGCAGAAAAATAAAAGGCGGAGAGCCCAATTCTTACAAGTGAACATTAATCAATTTATTTATAAACAACTAAATACAATAAATTATAAAAAATTACATAGTGATATTAAATAACAATGAAAAGATGTAAAATTATAAGTGATGGCTTCCCATTAATACAATATACATAAGATATATACTAAACATAAAGAAATAAATTTTTGTAAAGTTAGAAATTAACTAACTTATTTCTTCTTTTCAGCTTCAGCTTCAGCCTTTTCCATGGCTCTCTTTGCTCT
>JAJMAX010000155.1:0-17789 GCA_030565105.1 Vanderwaltozyma verrucispora | reverse complement strand
TTGTTGGTGGTGGTGAAACTAGTACAGTTGCTATTCCATTCGTATTGAAATACTTGGATTCTGAATTGAATGCAATGGGTATTAGATTACGTTATAACGTGACACCAAACTAATAGGAGAGAATGCATAGAAGGATTTTAATCATCAAACAAAAGTTAAACATCCATCAAAAATCATATTTATTTAATTAATAAAAATGTAAAATATATAAATTAGATATTTTTTTACAATCTAATATACAAAACCTCAAATGAACTTATAACCAACGGTATGAATAGATTAGTTCAATTAGTGGCTCTGTCTAGATATTCTTTCATATTTATATACTTATATATCCTAACAGCCATTATTATATGCTGAGATCTCGCAAGGCTTATAGAACTTCGTACACGTGACTTTGATTGTACAAGTTCAGGATAGAGAAGATGAAAAAGAAAAACGTAGACGAAAGAATTTTGAGAAACTCTGTAAAAATAAATATACGTACATATTTATTTATATATATATATATAGTTGTACAAAGTCGATAGATTGTGTGGTTCTATATAAACAGTTGGGAAGAATCCAAGGATCTCCAGGTTTATCGCATTGTTATCTTTTATTTTTCTCTGAAGTTATATTTTAGCAACTTTAAATATTTGCTTAACTGATATTTATATTTATAAATTCGCTAAATTTAAAAGTTAAGAGAAAATATTGCGTTAGATACAAATTTGTGTTCTTCAAAAATGAGTTCAAATCCATTTGAATCGTCCATTAATGATACTGAAAATAATGATATTGATACAGATGAACTATTAGCAGCAGCAACAACAGAGGCTTTATCAACTCCAACTCCATCTTTGGAATATTGTACCATGGGTTCTGCTGAAACAATTGAAAGATTGAGAACAAATGGTGTAACTGGTTTAACTTCTATTGAAGAAGTAGCTAACCGAAAAAAAGAATATGGTCCAAATGAAATTACTTCTGATGATGATGAAAGTTTATGGAAGAAATTTATTATGAACTTTGTCGAAGATCCACTTATTTTATTATTGATGGGTTCTGCGGTGATCTCTTTTATTATGGGAAATACTGATGATGCAGCTAGTATTACAATGGCTATTATCATTGTTGTAAGTGTCGGCTTTGTCCAAGAATATAGATCTGAAAAATCTTTGGAAGCTTTAAATAAGTTGGTTCCAGCAGAATGTCATTTAATTAGAGGAGGACAAGAATCACGTATCTTGGCATCAGGTTTAGTACCAGGTGATTTAGTTCATTTCAAAATTGGTGATAGAGTGCCTGCTGATTTAAGAATTATAGAACAAATTGATTTATCTATTGATGAAAGTAATTTAACAGGGGAAAATGAACCAGTACACAAATCTGCTCAACGTGTTAATAAAGAAAGCTTCAATGATCAACCTAATTGTTTTATCCCAATATCTAATAGAACTTCAATTGCTTTCATGGGTACATTGGTTAGAGAAGGCCATGGTAAAGGTATTGTAATAGGTACTGGTTGTAACACCTCTTTTGGTGCCGTTTTTGAAATGATGAACTCCATCGAAAAACCGAAGACTCCATTACAACTTACAATGGATAAATTGGGAAAAGATTTATCTTTCATGAGTTTTATTGTTATTGGTATAATTTGTTTAATCGGTGTTATCCAAGGTAGATCATGGTTGGAAATGTTCCAAATTTCAGTTTCTCTTGCTGTAGCTGCTATCCCTGAAGGTTTACCTATTATTGTTACAGTTACTTTAGCATTAGGTGTTTTAAGGATGGCTAAACGTAAGGCTATTGTTAGAAGATTACCAAGTGTTGAAACTTTAGGTTCCGTTAATGTCATTTGTTCTGATAAAACAGGTACTTTAACATCAAATCATATGACTGTCTCTAAGATATGGTGTTTAGGAAGTATGGCCAACAAATCAAATGTTTTATCGTTAGAAAAAAACAAAAGTGGAAATTTAAGAAATTACTTGACAGATGATGTTAAAGCTACATTGAATATTTCAAATGTCTGTAACAATGCCTCTTTTTCTCAGGAACATGGAAAATATTTAGGTAATCCTACCGATATTGCCTTAGTTGAACAGTTGGCAAAATTTGAATTAAGTGATATTAGACATACGGTTAAAAAAGAAAAAGAATTGGCTTTTAACTCCAAAAGAAAGTTCATGGCAACCAAAATCGTTGATGCCGAAGGAAACCGTGTTATCTATGTTAAAGGTGCTTTTGAAAAAATCTTAGCTCGTTCAACTTACTATATGAATAAATTAGGTAAAACAGAAAAATTCACTGATGAATTGAAAAATACAACAATAGAATGTGCAAATAGTTTGGCTTCTGAGGGTTTACGTGTTTTAGCATTTGCTAAGGTAGATCTTACTGAAAACACTAACACGTTGGCTGAAGAAGATATTTCTAATTTAACTTTTACAGGTTTAATTGGTATGAATGATCCTCCAAGACCAACTGTTAAACCTGCTATTGAGCAATTGTTACAAGGTGGTGTTCATATTATTATGATTACAGGTGATTCTGAGAATACTGCTGTTAATATTGCTAGACAAATCGGTATTCCTGTTATGAATCCTGAAACATCTGTATTAACTGGCGATAGATTAAACGATATGAATGATGATCAATTAGCTAATGTTATTGACAGAGTCAATATTTTTGCTCGTGCTACTCCTGAACATAAATTAAATATTGTCCGTGCTTTAAGAAAAAGAGGTGATATTGTTGCTATGACTGGGGATGGTGTTAACGATGCACCAGCCTTGAAGCTTGCTGATATTGGTGTGTCGATGGGTAAAATGGGTACAGATGTAGCCAAAGAAGCTTCCGATATGGTTCTAACAGATGATGATTTTAGTACTATTTTGACCGCTATTGAAGAAGGTAAGGGTATTTTCAATAATATTCAAAATTTCCTGACTTTCCAACTTTCTACTTCAGTTGCAGCATTGTCTTTGATTGCTTTATCTACTGCCTTAAAATTGCCAAATCCATTAAATGCAATGCAAATTTTATGGATTAATATCTTGATGGATGGTCCACCAGCTCAATCATTAGGTGTTGAACCGGTTGATAATGAAGTTATGAAGAGACCCCCAAGAAAGCGTACGGAGAAAATTTTAACACAAAGTGTATTAAAACGTTTGTTAGGTGCAGCTACATTTATTATACTTGGTACTGTTTATGTCTTTATGAAAGAAATGGCAGAAGACGGAGAAATCACAGCAAGAGATACCACCATGACATTCACCTGTTTTGTGTTCTTCGATATGTTTAATGCTTTGGCATGTAGACATTCAACTAAATCAATCTTTGAAGTTGGTTTTTTCACAAACAAAATGTTCAATTATGCTGTCGGTTTATCTCTATTGGGCCAAATGTGTGCAATTTATGTCCCATTTTTCCAAAGTATATTTAAAACTGAAACTCTAAGCTTAGGCGATTTAGCATTCTTGTTGTTAATTAGTAGTAGTGTTTTTATTGGTGATGAAGTGAGAAAGTACTACAGCAGAAAAAGACAATTAGCTGATCCTTATTACTATTCTAATGTTTAAAAGTGAATATGAATATCATTCTAGCATATGTCCGTTTCATGAAATAAAAGTATTTTAAATAAGCGAACTTCATTCTTTTTAATTAACAGAATCTATATTATATAATATTTTCTTTAAATTACATATAAATTTCAAATTTTCGTAAAGTCCTCACTTAATTTTAAGAGTTTCTTTTATCAGTAAATTAATTAAAATGCTATATTATTTATCTAAAATTGAATATGGTTATCACCAGCAGCTTTTTTTAGTCGATTCATTACAGCTAAACCTTCGCTATCTTCCGTTATACCTTCAACAAAAATTAAATCGACATTGTCAAGCTCATCAACTTTTCTCAATGTTGCAAACAAATTGGTTTGTATCTTTTTTCCTGATACACCTAAACTTTGAACGATTACTTCAGGATTATTTTTTAAATGAAAATTCTTTAGGAGTTCTAGAATGCGAGAGGAATATTCACTTAAATGCATGCTTGTTAAAATTGCAACTTTCTTTACATCTTCCATTAAACATTCATCACGTAGTGTATTTAAAAGTTTTTCTATATGAGTTTCAGGATCAAATTTCGATTCAGGAATTAGTAATACAACTTTAGCAGAAGGTGAGTAATGCTTGTATTTCATGCCTGGTGTTCTTACGGTTTCATTTTTAGCTAGTGACTTTTTATTTTCAACTTTACAGTCAACCCATAAGTCACCACCTAATTTAATGATCTGCTCATAAGTGAATCCACCTGGTCGAAGTAACATTGGAGGAGAACATAGACCATCTATCACAGTACTTTCAACACCAACAGTACATGCTCCACCATCTAAAATCAATGGGATTTTACCATTTAAATCATGAAAAACATGTGATGCTAAGGTTGGGGATGGTCTAGTTGATGCATTTGCAGATGGTGCTGCAATAGGCGTATCACTTAACGCAATCAAAGCTCTTGCAACTGGGTCTGTAGGAAGACGTACTGCAAATGTTGGTTGATCAACAGTTGTGAGTTTTGATAAAGTGTTCAATTCTTTTGCTGGTACAGGGAGTAATATTGTCAATGGACCAGGCCAAAGTTTCGAAAGTAAATTATGATAAATGGCTGGAATTTTTGCATACAAAGTTTCTGTAGTTTTCAATTTATCTTCGTTTATATTATATATTCTTCTGTTTAATTGATCAATTGAAGAAATATGCGTAATTAAAGGATTATCACTTGGTCTATTTTTAGCTTTGTAAATGTTCAAAACAGCCTTATCATTTAGAGCAGAACCACCTAATCCGTAAACAGTTTCAGTAGGAAAGGCAACAGTATAATCAGTGTCTCTAATAATTGCAGCTGCTTCAAGAAGGGCTGCTTCAGTATCGGGATCTGTTATCTTTGGCAAAGAACCATCTATATGTGCATTTGGAGAAAATATGATAGAAGATGGATCGACTTTCAAAATTCTAGTTTGGTAAGACATTGATCTTTGTAAAATTTTCACTATGCTCATATACGTTTAAATAATCAAATATATTAAAAAAAAAATCTTAACAGTTCTAATAAGGAAATGATTAATTAAAGTGAAAATTGGAGTTATTTCAATGTTGTTGTTAACTTAATTTATGTTTTATTACTGGTGCATTGAGCTATATTGTTAGAAAATTTCATTCGATTAGTCGATGACCTAGAAATTTTCAATTTTTTTAGCACCTCTCGAAGAAAATTTTCGAGCAGGCACTAGTAAAAGTAGTGTAAATTTTAAATGTAGTTTCATTAGAAAAAGCCAACAATTTTTTTAATTGAGACGATTAAATTGTGTATATCATGATGTTAGCTCTGTTTCATTGTTTTGCAAAAAGTAAATATTAAAAACAAAAAAAATGGTTATCAAGCTGGAATTTCTTATAACTTATTTTGTCAAACATTGGTCAATATTGATTTATACTTAACAAAATTAGTAAGCGCAAGTGGTTTAGTGGTAAAATCCAACGTTGCCATCGTTGGGCCCCCGGTTCGATTCCGGGCTTGCGCAATTTTTTTGGATATACCTTTAAACATACAAGATAGATATATGAATAAACTGTTACAGTATTCTATATTTTGGAAGAAAACTTTATAAGCTCTAAGTTTAAGGTTATAAATGTATTAGTATATAAATTTATATAAGGTTATCATTAGTTCATTAAATATTTTATTGTTTTTATTTATCATTTCTAAGATATATTTTTCATATCATAACAATAATCTATATTTTAGCAAGTTCATAATCATTTAAATTTAAGTCAAAGATTGAATTTTTTTTTTCATTATTTTCAATTAAATTCAATTTTCTCATCATCTTATTAAAAACATTGATATCAGCTCTTGTAAACCCTTTGGAAAATCTACAACAATCATTATGGACAGCAGAATTCTCATCTGTTTTAATTATTGCAGTATGATTATTTTTGTTCATTCTTAACATTTTTTTCTTTAAACATGAAGAGCATGGTTCAAATAAAATTAATTTATCTCTATGTTTAATCAGTAAACAATTTTTCTTGAATTCATTTTTGGTGTCATTTAGTAAAGTTTTTGAAATATTTAATATTTTGAAAAGTTTATCGTCATCATTAAATATTAAAATTTCATCTAGTGTGAAAATATGATGTAAATTATTTGAATATAGTTTAATTATTGAATCATCCCGTACTAAAATTTCAATTTTAGCATTACATTTAATTTTTTTAGAACGACAATTATCACAACTTGGTCCAATTCTTTGTCTTTTCAAATTTTGAACATTTATTTTACTAGAATGTGAAGACTCTATTAATTGATTTGTCTCTGCAGTTATATTATTTTTCAATAATGGTGTTGGAGAAGGTGATGGTGATGGTGATGGAATTGAATTAGTAGATTTATTTGTTTTTAATTTCTTATTGTTATTATTATTTTTTGTAAGAGATAAATTTGTTACCGTTGTTGTCTTGGAAATTGTTGATAATGTTCTCTTTTTTAAACTACTGTTTGGAGATACAGTAGTAGTAGTAGTAATGTAATCATTTGGTGGAGGTGACATTATAGGAGTAATTGGATCTGTATTCTCATTTTTTAAATTTAAATTAAATTCATTACTAATTTTTCTTTCAAGTGCAATTGTAGCTAAATTATCTAAATTTCTAGTATTAGTATAATGAAATTGAAGTGATTTATTATTTTGTGATTGTAAATTTGGTAATAATAATGGTGGTAATGTATTATTTTTATTAGAAACAATAGTACTAATATCAACCATTTTTTATTCTTTAAGGAATTGAAATGAGTATTATTGAATAGATCTCATAAATTAATTGATGCTATCAAATATATGTAAATAGTGTATAAAAATCGATGAAATGAACACTTTCTTTATATTTGAACAGAAAAAGTGAGAAAGAAAGAAAAAGGAATTTTTACAATAATAAGGTATATTATATTTTGAAAAAAAATAGAAGTGAAAAAGAAAGCATTATCATGAAGAGGACTAAATGAAGCAAGTGTATATAATATAATATAATATAATATATACTTGGCCAAGAAGAACTAACAACACAACAAAGGAAAGAGAGATATAATGTATTGAAGTAATGTTCCGATATATCATTTAGCTAATGGATGTGGAGAACTGATGGAGTTTGGGAATGATGACAATATGGGAAAGAAAAAGATGTTAAAAAAGACTTTTTTGAGGGGAACACATGATGTGATTGTGGATAGTATAGAATTGATACACAATATAAAGATAATGTGTGTGAATTAGGGCTGGTTGGACTTTGAAATAGAAAAAGGGCACGTGGGGGGCTTGAAAATAAGAAGTGTAAATCAAGTGTAAATCAAGTGTAAATCACAGCCCCCCACTCTAAAAGAAAGAATGTAACCCTAACTATTCCGTATATAACTATATACATATATATGTGACAGAATATAAGATATTATTATACCAGCACTTGTTGAATCAACAATTGAACACTACTTGTCAATAATATTCATAGAAAAATTGAGTGAATGTTACAATTGTTTTTTCTTTTATGATTTCTTCATTAAGGATTGCTATTTGTTCTTTATTCAATCGATGGATATTCAAAGATTCTTAACAGATGATAAACATAAAAAATTTAGGGACTAATACATATTTGTTCACTTTAAATATCTGTTCATTTATCTGAATGAATTATATAATTAATTAAATAGATATATAGAAGTTCATTAAAATTGGATCTATTAGAATTAGATCCATTAGAAATTGATCCTTTATTACACTTAATTTAAACTATCAGGTCCAAAACTCATCGGTAATAATTCATTAATAGTCATTGTATTTTTTTTAGTTGTATCATAATTATACATTATTATTGGTATTAAATCATCTACATTAATGAATTCTCTAATCATTTGTCTACATATCCCACATGGTGTTATGAAATTATTTTCATCACTATCATTACTACCAATAATACCAATACATACCCAATTTTTCGAATCTCTATATTTTTCATTATCATTTGTTAATGCTTTAACAATACTTGTTCTTTCTGCACAAATTGTATTACCATAACTTGCATTTTCAATATTTGCACCTAGTATAACATTACCATCATTCATTAATATACAACATCCAACACGAAATTTTGAATAGGGGCTATATGATAAATTCCTTGCTTTAAATAAATTTTCTTTTAATATATTTTCTTGTTCTTCTGTTATCTTAGTTATCTTCATTATCTTTATATTTTTTAATGATGTATGTTTTTTTCTTCTTTTGCTATACTATAATAAAAGTATAAGAATATGGTTTAAATGAACTTTATATACCATCCATCTATCCCATTTCTTATTCCATTATTATAACTTTTCATGACATAACATTATTGCATTTGGGTGAACTTTGGGGGAGCATCTAAAATTGTAAACTGGTCGTATTTGCCCTTCATTCATTCATTCCGCTCAATCAATCAATAATCAGGAAAGACTTCATACTAGAATAGGTAACCCTGTATAGATCGTGTATAATTATGAATAGTAAACTACAAGGAATATAATATGGTATCGTGGATACTCAATAATGTACAGTGCAAGAAGTATTTGATAGTATGTGTGTTTCAAGAGAAGCTTAATTGATCTTTGAATAGCTTTTTTCTTCTATGGAGCAAGAAGGAGGCAGGGAGGGAAAGAGGATAAAGCAACATATGAGTGTCTAATTAATTAGGAAAGTAATGAACACAAACACAAAGCCCTGCCCCAACAGCTTTCGCAGATTCAATTGTATATCCCAATCATGACTAAACTATACTCTCCCCTCCCATTCATTATATGTTTTCCATTGTCTCATAACTTATATTATAACTCATCTCATCTGCATTTCCCAAATTTTTCAGTCACGAAATGTCTTTTATTCAATAAAATACTAAATAAATTTTCGTTACGCGTTTGTTTTGGTTTTTGTGAAACTTTTAGTGAAATTTTTCATGAACTGAACCATTAAAGTCAAGTTGAGTGCCTTATTAATCAGTGTTTGTATCTATCTCCTGTGATTATTAATATTATTCAGATCTGAACATTCTGTGATATCGCAAATTTTCTCAAATTATTATTTGGTTTTCTTTTAGATGTATTTATTTACATCTTTTTTAAATACAAGAAATTAAATTAGTTATTTATTAGATATATAAATTAGTTATTTATTAGATATATAAATTAGTTATTTATAATAGAAGCATTCATTAACTTGTGAAAGACAAAAAAAAAGTAAAGTAAAGTGTAGACGTAATGGCCAAGAGAAGATTACCTGATAGACCTCCAAATGGAATTGGATTTGGTTCAAGTCCAAAATTAGTACCAACACAATTGAATATAGAGGCATCTTTTAATAAATTAGTTAAACCTTTCAAAGTTCCATATAAAATTACTAAACAAGTTAATTCAAATAAACAAAATAAAACAATATCTGTTAATATTAATGGTAGAATATTAAGAGAAAGGTCTACAAATATATCATATTCTGGTTATGATATAGAAATTGAAAAATTTGAAAATGATGAATTAAATAATGTAACTATAATTAATAATTTACGACGTAAAGATGCATTAAGTGCAAGAAGATTAGCTGAAGATCCAAATAGAATGAGTCAAATTGAAACTACACTAAAAAAATCATTTTCTGTACCAATAAAAGGTTATACTCAAAGACATAGTTTACCATTAACTTTAGGTACAAAAAAGAAAATTATATCTGAACCGAGACCATTACATGATCCAAGTGATGAATTTGCAATTGTATTATATGACCCTTCTGTTGATGGTAATATGATTATCCAAGATGATTCAGAAATTGTACCAGAAACAATTCAATTAAGTGAAAATGCAAATAAAAGAGATAAACAGAAAAATGAAGAATTAATGAAACAAAAAGAAGAAGAAGAACAAAGAAAAATTGCAAATAATCAAAGGTATATGCATCCACTAATAATGTCAAACGGTTTAAGGAATAAGCCATTAACAGAATTGTTAAAAGATAATTTAACTGATACCACTGAAACTAAAAAATTTCCTAATATTCCTGTTGTAATTGATCCTAAATTATCAAAGATTTTGAGACCACATCAAGTTGAAGGTGTTCGGTTTTTATATCGTTGTGTAACAGGTTTAGCTATGAAAGATTATCTTGATTCTGAAGCTTTAAATAATTCTGGTTTAATTAAAGAAAATGAAGATGACAATACAGAATCTTCAGTTATAGAAGAAGAAGAAGAAAAAAAAGAAAAAGAAGAAGAAGGAAAGGATGTCCATATGTTAAAAGGGGGAAAAAAGCAAGAAGATATCCAAGATCTGGATAATGAAGAAACAGTTTATGAGGAAGATAGTAAATCTAAAAAGAAGAAGTCACAAAAAGAAAAGAAGAAGGATAAGAAAAAGAGTAAAACAAATGAACAAACTACTGAACAAGAAGGAGAAAAAGCAATTGTTAAACCTTCAAATAGAGGTGCTTATGGTTGTATTATGGCAGATGAAATGGGTTTAGGTAAAACTTTACAATGTATCGCATTATTGTGGACTCTTTTAAAACAAGGACCACAAGGTAAAAGATTAATTGACAAGTGTATTATTGTCTGTCCTTCTTCATTAGTTAATAATTGGGCAAATGAATTGGTTAAATGGCTAGGTCCAGGTGTCTTAACTCCATTAGCTATTGATGGTAAGAAATCTTCATTAGTTAATGGTGGTAACTCTACAGTCTCACAAGCTGTTAAAGCTTGGGCACAAGCAAAAGGTAGAAATATCGTTAAACCTGTACTAATCATTTCTTATGAAACACTAAGAAGGAATGTTGATCAATTAGCAGGTACAAATGTTGGTCTAATGTTAGCAGATGAAGGTCATAGATTAAAGAATGGTGATTCATTGACATTTACATCGTTAAATAGTATTAACTGTCCAAGAAGAGTTATTTTATCAGGTACACCAATTCAAAATGATCTTTCAGAATATTTTGCGTTGTTGAATTTTTCTAATCCAGGTTTATTAGGTACTAAATTAGAGTTTAGAAAAAATTTTGAAATACCTATTTTACATGGTCGAGATGCTGATGCTACAGATAAAGAAATTGCAAAAGGTGATAAACAGCTGCAAAAATTGTCAACTATAGTTTCCAAATTTATTATTAGGCGTACTAATGATATTTTATCAAAATATTTACCTTGTAAATATGAACATGTTATCTTTGTTAATCTAAGACCATTTCAAAAAGAATTATATAGAAATTTGATTAAATCAAGAGAAATAAAAAAATTAGTTAAAACTACTGCGGGGTCACAAGGTTTAAGAGCTATTGGTCTTTTGAAAAAATTATGTAATCATCCAGATTTATTAAATGTGCCAGAAGAATTATCAAACCTTGATCATAACGTTGAAATCCCTGATGATTATGATATGAATAAAGGGGGAAATAGTAGAGATATTCAAACTCACCATTCAGGTAAATTTGCTATTTTGGAAAGGTTTTTACATAAAATCAAAACTGAATCCAATGATAAGATTGTTCTAATTTCCAATTATACTCAAACATTAGACTTAATTGAAAAATTATGTAGAAATAAACGTTATGGTGTTGTTCGTTTGGACGGTACGTTGACAATTAATAAAAGGCAAAAGTTAGTTGATAGATTCAATGATCCAGAAGGGCAGGAATTTATTTTCTTACTAAGTTCTAAGGCTGGTGGTTGTGGTATTAATTTAATTGGCGCAAATAGATTAATTTTACTTGATCCTGATTGGAATCCAGCATCTGATCAACAAGCTTTAGCTCGTGTATGGAGAGATGGACAAAAAAAAGATTGTTTCATTTATAGATTTATTGCTACAGGTACTATTGAAGAGAAAGTATTCCAAAGACAATCCATGAAAATGAGTTTAAGTTCATGTGTTGTTGATGAAAAGGAAGATGTTGAAAGATTGTTTAGTTCCGACAATTTAAGACAATTATTTCAATTGGATGAAAAAACTATCTGTGATACCCACGAATCATATAGTTGTAAACGTTGTAACAAAAGTGGTAAACAAAATATCAGATCAACTACAATGCTATACGGTGATGCAACGACATGGAATCATTTAAACCATGATGCATTACAGAAGACTAATGATCATTTGTTAAGAAATGAATTTCAACATAATGATGTGAGTTATGCATTCCAATATGTATCACATTGAATATTCATATATACATATATCTATATATACCTATATGCAAAATAACTAGTTCGGTGGCATTTTTTCAGTTTTTGTTTTCTTAAAATATTGAAGAATATAAAGCATTATAAAATTCAAGTTTTAATTGATAAATAAACAAAGACAGGTTAAATAGAATTTTAGTCATTTCATTTCATTTCTTTATTGTTAACCATGGTTAAAAAAATACATACATATAGGCATACATAAATTATACTTAATTTTATCAAATATTTAATAAATCATCATTTTCTGATTTGATGGAAGTTTGCATTAATAATTGATCCAAATCTGTTTGAATATTTAGATTAGTATTTTCATCATTATTATTTTCATTTCCTTTACTAATATATTCTATATCAGTATTAATAAAACAATTATTTGTTTTCAAAGGAGATAAATTTGTAAAACTATCTATTGTATTCAAATTTGAAGAAGTATTATAATCAGGGAATATTGAGTCAGAAGATTTTATAAAATCTAAATTAATGGAGTTATTATTAGTATTATTATTGTCGTTATTATCAGTATTATTATTGTCGTTATTATCATTATCGTTATCATTATCATTGTTGTTTTTATTATTATTATCATTATTATCGTTCTCATTTTTTATTTTAACATCTTGTAAATCTAAAAAACCTGGAGTTACAGATATCACTTCTACACTTTGTATACTGTTTACATCGTCATGATCATTTTTTAATATATTTTCAATTCTTGAATAATCATTATCATAAAATTCAGATTGTGTTTTTAATCTAGAATGCATATTTATGCTATTTCCTGGACTTAGACCATTTACTGGGGATAATTTATCTTTTAATAATGTATTACTTGAGTTATTATTGATATTATTGTTAGTGTCATTTAATAAATAGGTAGCTCTTGACATTCCTGATATTGAAGAAGAATCCATAAATGTATCTAATAAACCAAGTGTTGATGAATGTTCATTAATATTATAATTACTGATTGGATTATTATTAATGTGTCTATTACTATTAGAATCAGTATTAGTGGTAGTATTAGTAGTATTGAATTTTGAATATAATGCAGAATTTGAATTTGAACCTGAATTTGAATTTATTGTTGCAGTTGTGCTAAAATTTTTTGAATTATTTGCATTTGAATTTGAAATATTATTTGTTAACCATGAAGAATTAATATTGATATCATCTAATTCATTTGGTGAAATATCATCAAGCGAAACTGGTAATTCTTGTAAAGTATTATTTAGTTTACCAGTAATTAAATTAATTGAATTAGTATTATTATTATAATTATATAATAAATTTGATGGTGATTGTGGTGATGAAAATGAATGTTCTAATGATTGTTGTGATTGTAATGATGATAATGACGATAATGATGTTGTTGATGCAACTCTATGATAATCTTTTATAATTTTATTACTAAAACTTGAATCAAGTAAATGATTTGATGATGACAATAAATTATTTGATGAATCTGAAAAGTTTCTATTAATAAATATTGGATTTGTTGATGTTGATGTCGATATATTATTATTGTTGTTGTTGTTGTGTGCGGTATTAGTGTTTATGTTATTATTATTGTAATTATTTGTTAACAAAAAACTATTTCTGGGATCTAATATTGATGAAATTGGTGAATTTGCACTACTTACATCACTAAAACTATTATTTGTAAAACTTTTTCTTCTATTAATTTCATTATTTGAAAGTGATATTGAAGATAAATTTTTCTTTCTCGTAGTACTAGTATTATTACTATTACTAGTACTATTATTATTATTAATTTTAAGTTTAATTTTATTTTCTTTTGCTAATAATTTTGCTTCATTTTTTAATTTAATTTGTCTTATTTTTTTTTCTAATTTTCCACAAGTACAAAATTTTTCAATATTACCACCATTGCTATCACTATTGGTGATATCACCAATAGTATCTCCACCTGTATCATTATTATCATTAATCCTAATACCAATATTATTATCTTTAAAAATTAAATTTCTAATTAATTTTTTATTTTTCCTAATTTCTTTACATAAATCACATGTTGTAGATGGTCTACCTATTGGTTTAATCATTACCAATGGTTGATCAATATGAGTACATGTTGTCACTCGATGACCTCTAATGCATCTTTCACAAGCATATTTTGTACCATTAACCGATACCATATTGAAAGTGTATTGGTATTATATATTACAATTTAATTCAATTTAATTTTGATATAATATAGACATGCACTATGTGGTAGTACAATCAAATAATCATTAGAGACAGGGTCAAGTCTTGAAGATTGTTTACGAGATCAAATCCAACTGCTTACAATGAAATTAATTCATATTTTATTTGCAATTGAAGAAAGTGAAAATGTTTTATTAACAAGGAAGCTTTAAACTCTTCTCAACGAGAGAAGTAAAAGGCGGGTAAAAGACGGACGGAAAGCGGGTTTTGTAAAATAAAAAAAAGCAAATGCGCAAGCCCGGAATCGAACCGGGGGCCCAACGATGGCAACGTTGGATTTTACCACTAAACCACTTGCGCTTACTAATTAATTCACTTTTGTTTGCAATGTGGTACTTTGACTTACTTGGGCTATTTACACCAAATCGCGATTTAAAAATGCGTCGGCGGCTATTTTAATTTTTAATTTTAATTTACTTCTTAATTGTAAAATAAATGATTTTCCTGGTTGTTTATTATATATTTGAACTAGTTTTTGTTTTATTAGTTTACTGTTTGCTTAAATTTATAGATACATCAATACATTAGCTAAAGACAGGAACTCATACTCAAACAATATGAACAACTTACAACTACTGGATAATCTAAATGGTAATAATAGAAAAAATAATTTATTGAATGAAGGTGTGACTACTATTTGGTTATTATCAATTTTGGGAAATTCAAATAATAATATAATCATTAATAATAATTCTAGCACAAGTAATACTAATAGTAATAACAATGGCAATAACAATAACAATAACAATAAGAACTTAAAAAAAAAAGATATCGTAAATGTTTCGATTCCAAATACATGCAATATTATTGAAAAAAATGATTTACAATTACCATTAAGATATGTTTCAAATTTACTATTTGGTATTACAATTTGTTATAATAAAAAAACTGAATTTTTACTGAATGATTTAAAAAATTTATTATTATTATTACAAAAAAATTTTTTAATTAATAACATTCATAAAAATAATAACAATAATAATAATAATAATAACAAAAAAAATAAAAATAATAATAAAACTGAAAATTCTTTAAAAAATAATATAATTTTAAATGAAAATTTATTAATTGATGACCCATTTTATAATATTAATGAAATTAAAAATTTTGAAAATCTATTAGGTTTAAATAATATCCATTTAAATAATTTTCAAAATAAAAATAGTAATAATAATAATAAAAGTTACTCTTCTATTATTAAAAGACAAGATATTTTAAATGAATTATCAAATTCAAATAATTTTAATGAAAATTTAAATTCAATAACAAATACTATTAATAATGATAATAATAATATTCAAAATCAAATTGATATTTATTCATTAGATAATCCAATTACAATTGATGAAATTCCAATAGATTTAGATTTTAATTTAGATGTTGACGATATTATTAGTCAACAAGGTACTTCAATACAAAAAATTAATTCAAATTCAAATTCAAATGATTCAAATATTGGATTAAATTATAAAAATAATCAAGAATTTTCTTTAAATTTTGATGATAATGAAGTTGATAATAATGGTAATGGTAATGAAATTTCAAAAATTGATTTAGAAGTCTCAAATGAAATTGAAAACCAAGATGACTCCGAAGAAACTTTTTTACCAGATGAATCAACAACAGAAAATAATTTATTAGGCCCTGCATTAAAAAAATTAAAATTAAATAATAATTCAATTAATCCAATTTATAAATTAATTGAAATTGATGAAAAAACTGGCTATTCAACAGAAGTTTTAAGAAATAATTTTAATAATTATAATGATTCAATGAATATTAAAAATAAGTCAAATTCGAAAAAATATTTGAAAAAATTTAACAATATTAATAACAATAATAATGAAAAAAACTATAATAATATTAAAGATTTTTTAAATTATAACTTAGAAAATAAGTTTTCATTTAATAACTGGATTAAAATAATATCCAATGATAAAGATGAATTATTTAATAGTAAAATTTTATCAAATAATAATAACTTTGATGAAAGTAATAAATTAAATAAATTATTCACAGATTTTAGATCAATTGAAAGAGGTCGTAAAAAAGCTTATTCATTAACTTCATCAAATTCAAGATCAAGCAGTATCCCAAGTCAAGAACATGGTAGAAAGATGGGAAATGAGCAAGAAAATTTTTATATGGATGATTATTATAATGATGACAATAATAATAATATAAATAATAATACAAGTAATTTATTATTAAATTTGCAACAAATCGATGAAGAATTAGAAGAACACAACAATGATTATATGCAAATGAATTTGGAGTTACCACCATCATCTTTCGGTAGAAATAACACAAGAACGAGTGGAACTGCACAAAGTATTGAAAACGACGTTGTTAATATTTTACAATCAAGAATGTTACCACATAAAAGAAGAAATAATACAAGTAATAGTACAACAACAAGCAACTTACATTCTATAAGATCAGAAGATAAAATTGACGAATATTCAGAAGGTACAGATAAAGTTGAAAGTAGAACTCAGATTCAACAAATATTAGATCATCAAACTAAAAAATTTTATGATTACATAAAAGAACGTGCTATATATGATGGTAAAAGCACACATTCTTATCATCCTTATGAGAAAAAAATATTACTCGAAGATTTAATTCCAAGTAATATTATTCAGAGAGATCCTGAAGAAAACCAAGTTGGCGTTGATAAGAAGATTGCAGCAAGTGCATTTTTATCTTTATTAAATTTAGCATCGAAAGATCTAATAGGTATAAAAGAGTTCACAAATGAGAAAAGTGATAATTTATCTTCGAATTTTAAACTACGCAACAGTGATGAAATTATCGTTTATATTTAACCATATTAATGATTAACATCATAAAAGTTATAAATTATTAAGATGATCATTACATACCTAAGACAATATTTCATATTAATATTAAACTAACTATAAATAGCTATCAATAACATATAATTGAAAAAGAACTTTAAAATATTTTCATTTAAAATACTTCTATTAATAATAAATTTGATCAGAATACATAAAAAGAGGATAGTTTCATATTACAGTAAGCTCATTAAATTAAGCAGTGTCACTCATTGTATTTTTCAATATTTATCTTACTCAGTGTGTGTGTTGCACTTGTGGTAACTATTTATTTCAGTGTACACTTGTGTCATTTCTTTTCATCCCGACGGAATGTGAAGAGCATATTTTTATCTTAATTAAAATAAATTTTTATAAATTAATAAGCGGTTTTAGCTCAGTTGGGAGAGCGCCAGACTGAAGAATTTAAACT
>JAJMAX010000154.1:0-18259 GCA_030565105.1 Vanderwaltozyma verrucispora | reverse complement strand
AAAGAAAGACAGTAAAGGTAAAGAAGAAGAATATAAGGAATCTTTCAACGAAGTTGTCAATGAAGTTGAAGCTTTATAATTGCATTTAATTTTTAATGAGTAAAAAAAAACACAGAATATGTCATTTGCGTCATGTTCCCAAAATTCTCTTACAATCCATTAATTGAGGTGTAACAGAAGAAGACATACTCAAAACTAAAACAGAAATAAAAAAACAAATTATATACAAAAAATAATCTGCTCATTCATACTGTTAGTTGTATCATAGATAAATAACCGAATAATAAATAAATATCATTTAATAATATCAAAAAACATTGAAAAAATTACTCTTTTAAATTGAACAAAGTTTCCATAAGTTCAACATTGATCGATACACTTTCATATATCTTCAACTATCGATCCCAATACTCCTAATCTTGATCTTACTCTTAACCTTAATCAAATAAGTGGTCACTACATAGTTTACACTAGTGAATAGTGCTAAAATGGACACCTCGTCTATAATGACGTGTTACATATCAAAAACTAACACGCATTCAAATTTCGTTGCTGGAAAAAATGTAGAAATCCCTATTAAGCACGAGTTAATACGGTGAACTGTTTGGAAAAATAATAAAATATATGTGCTGAAATTTTATCAATTTTATCAATTTGATAACTTTTTGAATTTAAAAACTATTTTAAGTATTGAATTGGTAATTGCTTTTATAAATGAATTCTTACATTGATCTTTTTTATATAGCATATCATCAGTGCAAAACTTAAGTGTTGAATTGACAGAACTATTTTTTTCAGGGCAACAATGACTGTTAGTACTAAGCAACCTGCTTATACATTAGTTTTCGATCCATCTTCATTGGCTGTCAGTTACACTGTAGCTGACTTTCAAAAAGCTTTGGAAAAAGGATCTGACGAAGATAAGATTGAAACAATGAAAGAAATTTTAGTTACTATGTTAGAAGGTAATCCATTACCTGAATTATTGATGCATATCATTAGATTCGTTATGCCTTCTAAAAATAAAAGATTAAAAAAATTACTATACTTTTACTGGGAAATTGTCCCAAAATTAGATGCTGAAGGAAAATTAAGACATGAAATGATTTTAGTTTGTAATGCTATTCAACATGATTTACAACATCCAAATGAATATATTAGAGGTAATACTTTAAGATTTTTAACAAAATTAAAGGAAGCTGAATTATTAGAACAGATGGTTCCATCTGTTTTAGCTTGTTTAGATTATCGTCATGCTTATGTTCGTAAGTATGCTATTTTAGCTGTTTTAACTATTTATCAAATTAGTGATCATTTATTACCAGATGCTAAAGAAATTCTTCAATCTTTCTTAGTTGCTGAAACTGATCCAATTTGTAAAAGAAACGCTTTCATCGGTTTAAGCCAATTAGACCGTGAAGCTGCTTTAACTTATTTAGAAGATAATATGACTAATATTGAAAGTTTAGATCCATTATTACAAATTGCTTTAGTCCAATTTGTTAGAAAAGATGCTAATAATACCCCATCTTTAAAGCTTCAATATATTGAATTGTTAAGTGAAATTTTAGGTTCTACCACTTCTAATGAAGTTGCTTTTGAAACAAGTTTGGCTTTATCCTCTTTATCTACCAATCCAACCGTTTTAACTGCTGCTGCTACAAAACTAATTGAATTAGCTGTTAAAGAATCTGATAACAATGTCAAATTAATCGTTTTAGATCGTATTCATGATATTAATACTAAAAACCCAGGTTCTTTAGAAGATTTAACTCTAGATATTTTAAGAGTTTTAACTACTGAGGATATTGATGTTCGTAACAAAGCTTTAACAATTTCAATGGATTTGGTTGCTTCAAGAAATGTAGATGCTGTTGTTAAATTATTGAAAAAAGAATTACAATCTACGATTGATAAAAATGAAAAATACAAGAACATCCAATATAGACAACTATTAATTAAAACTATTCACTCAATTGCTGTTCGTTTCTCTGAAGCTGCCGCTGATGTAATTTCTTTATTGTTGGATTTCATTGGTGATTTTGCTTCTGCTGCTGCAAGTGAAGTTATATCATTTGTTAAAGAAGTTGTTGAAAAATATCCTCGATTAAGAGAAAATATTTTAGTTAATTTAATTAACTCTATGGATAACATCAAATCTGCTAAAGCTTACCGTGGGGCCTTATGGATTTTAGGTGAATATGCTGAAAACGAATCAGAAGTTCAAAATTGTTGGAAACACATTCGTTCAAGCATTGGTGAAGTTCCAATTATTCAATCTGAAGCTAGGAAATTGAATATAAGCAAAGATGAATCCAATGAAGGTGAACAAGATCTTATTACAAAGCCATCTGGTCCTGTTATTTTACCAGATGGTACATATGCCACTGAAAATGCTTTTGATTCTGTTGACAAAACCAAAGCTATTTCAGAAGAGGATAGTGATTCAAGACCACCTTTACGTCGTTTCATTTTAAGTGGTGATTACTATACTGCTTCTATTTTAGCTAATACTATTATTAAGTTGATTCTAAGATTTGAAACTTCTTCAAAAAAGACAGAGGTTGTTAATGCTTTGAAGGCTGAGTCATTATTAATCTTAGTCAGTATTATAAGAGTAGGCCAATCTTCCTTCACTGAAAAGAAGATTGACGAAGATTCCTCCGAGAGAATTCTGAACGCTATTTCAATCTTATTGGATGAATCTAGTCCAAATGAAAAGAAGGCCACAAAAGAGTTACTAGAACTTGCTTTCTTAGACGCTACTAAATCTTCATTCAAAGTACAAGTCGCCCGTTCTAAGAGAGACAATGCTAAAAAGTCTGCTCTTGATATTAAGAAATCTAGTGAACCAATCGACAAAGCAATTTCATTTAGACAATTTGCTAGTTCAGAATCTAGCACCTCAAATGAAGATACAATTGAGGAAGATTTGAATTTAGCTATCACAGGTGAACGTAGTGACGTAAAGAGCAACTCTATATCCTCTAAGTTAGGTACTATTGTACAACTTACAGGTTTCTCTGATCCTGTATATGCGGAAGCCTATATTACGACTAACCAATTTGATGTTGTTTTTGATGTTTTACTTGTTAACCAAACAAAAGACACTTTGAAAAATTTACATGTTCAATTTGCCACATTAGGTGATTTGAAGATTATTGATAATCCTCCAAGTACAAACATTGTATCACACGGTTTCCATAAGATAACTATTACTGTTAAAGTTTCATCTGCTGATACAGGTGTTATTTTTGGTAATATTATTTATGATGGTGGCCATGGTCAAGATGCTCGCTACGTTATTTTAAACGATGTTCACGTCGATATCATGGATTACATTAGACCAGCTAAAACTGATGATGAACAATTCCGTACTATGTGGAATGCTTTCGAATGGGAAAACAAGATATCTGTTAAAGCTACTTTACCAACCTTACACTCATATTTAGAAGAATTAGTTAAAGGTACAAATATGGGAGTTTTAACTTCTCAAGAATCAATAGGTGAAGAAGATTCAAGATTTTTAAGTTGTAATTTATATGCTAAATCTTCATTTGGCGAAGATGCTTTGGCTAATTTATGTATTGAAAAAGATGCTACCACTGGTCAAATTGTAGGTCATGTCCGTATTCGTTCAAAGGGCCAAGGTTTAGCCTTATCATTAGGTGATAGAGTTGCCTTAATTGCAAAGCAAAACAACAAGATAAAATTAGACCGTATCTAAGTTTCTCATTGAACGATAAAAATATATGTATAAAACCAATGAATCAATATTAAATATTAAATACTCCAAAACTAAAAACAAATAAACAATTAAAATGATCAATTATCATTTTCTTATTAATAAAGTTACGAATCAAACATATTTCTTGTATAGTATATTAATAGTATATGTTTTCAATTTCTTATCCTGGCGAAAGTTAGCAGCGGTCTGAAAAGTTTCTAAAAAATCAGAGTGGCTCAAATAATCATCGCTGAACTAAATTGATAGTTCATATATAAAATCAGAAGATGCAAAACGTATGCATCTAATTCTAACACTCCAACAAACAAATTCATCGCATATGTCACATTATAATTAATGTTGAATTTAAGGAGTTGTAGTATCTATGTGTTCTACATAACTAGCGTTGTATTAGCCTTTTGTTCTCTATACTCATCGCAGATATGGCAGTACTACATTGAGCCATTATGTCTTATTGGATGCTTTACATTACTTGGATTGGTTACATCAGATTTTCTATCACCTTCTCTTTCAATTATTTCAAAAAATATCCTGCATATTTCAGATAGAATGTCTGGAATGACTTTACTGGCATTGGGTAATTCTATACCTGACATAACTAGTACATATGAATCAATGAATTCCGGGGCAACCTCCCTAGCTGTAGGTGAGCTTTTAGGAGGTGTATTCTTTCTGATAACAGTTGTAATGGCATTTATGGGAATGACAAAAGAAATAGTTCTTCTCCCTAACAATTTAGAGAATTCAAATGAGGAATTAGATAATTTAGAAGTACAATATTTAGAAAAGAAAACTGTTAGATATGATAGAAGAGACTATTTACAAGATGTGCTTTTATTTGCATTTCTAATAATTTCATCACTTTATATGATTGCAGATGAAAAACTGACATTTTTTGAATGTTTAATAATGATTACTTCGTATGTTACGTATGTGTTCTTCCAACTTCATGGTACAACAATTATTCCAAATCTAGAAGACGAGGTATCGGATAATCACCCAATTACCCATATTGTTTCTGCAGCCCATGACATGGAACTAGCTAATGAGGATAACATAACATCTTTCAATAATGGAACAGAAGAGAGAAGGAATATCATACAAAAAAGGATTCGTAAATATATGAGACATAATTATCATGGTTGGGTTAGAATAACTTTGAAAGATTGTTTAGATATCTGGGATAATAATGATTTAATCAGTAGCAATAATACTCCTTCGACGGAAGGGCTTAATTTTACTGAAGTGACTCCTTTATTGAATTCTAGTACATCCTTTCAAAAACCATTGACAGTAAATCAAGTACCTGAGTTAGTAATAGAGGAAGATGAACACAGTATCGATTCACAGCCTTACCACAGTAGTAATGAAAATTTTATAACTCCTCCAGGAGTTAAATCTGCTGATTTTGGAAATTTAAAAAGGCCAATAAATAGAAAATCATTGAGTTGCAATCATCTCCCAATTCTTTCCGATTCTCTTTCACCAATTAAATCATTTCCACAAGAATCTCGTAGCATGTATGAAGTTAATAATTTACATGGGATCGATAACGAATTTTATGGATTAGAACTTTACGATAGATTACTTGCTCTTGATCTACATTTTGGATTTTATGAGTTTTTGACTTTACTTTTCGCAACACCAATGTCATGCCTCCTAAGTATCTATATTCCAACAATTCCAAATATCAAGACAAATTATAAATTCAGGAAGTTTCACATTCTACAGCTATCATTAGCACCAATAAATATATCACTTTTGATGACACATACAATAAACAGATGGTCCATATTATGTATGTTGTGGATACTTTTTCCATTAGTTTATAGATACAAGAATAACATTATTGAGTATAATGCACATATGACTTCTATTGTCACATTCCTTTTATCGCTATGCACAATATCGTGTGTTGTCGAATTTATAGTTATAATCTTAACGAAATGGACAGAAACATATCGCTTTTCAGGAACAGTTCTGGGATTGACAATATTTGCATGGGGCAATTCAATCGGTGATCTTGTTTCTAATATCACCTTTACAGAAATTGGTGTTATCGACATTGCATTATCTGCCTGTTTTGGCAGTCCTTTATTGTACTTTGTTTTTGGCATTGGAATTGACTCATTACTCATAATGGTAAAAAAGCAAAACAGTAAAAACTTATCCATCTGGAATAATTATGTTGAATTTGCAATTGATGAACATTTCAGATATACTACAATGGGTATTTTGGTTTCACTCTTAATACTAATAGTTGTTGTACCATTAAATAATTGGAAAATTAATTCCAAAATCAGTGTATTATTATTATTCACATATGTAACTGTAACTCTATTTAACATCTATGTAGAAATTAGGTAAAATTGAGGTTAATAAATACTCAATGCTCTTTTTGTATCGCAAAGATATCCTCTAAAACTTCAATATCTTCAGGAAAGTAGGAATTACAGAAGTTCAATAATTTAGAAAAGTCTGCTAAGTTATGTGCTTTTGCTAATGTCCATATGCTAGTCACTTTCTTTCTTCTTTCCAAATATGAAGAAGAAGGATCAAACAGAACTAAGTTACAGTACGCATCCCAAAATAGAGGATCTCTTAGATAAAATTCCCATTTTTGGCTGATAATCCTTTGAAATATTTTTTCTTCAAGAATGGATGAATTTTCTTTTGTTTGGATCTGTGTTAAATAATGTAAAATTATAAACTGTCCTTCTTTTTGCTCCTTTTGACTTAATCTATTCATGATCATCTCAAAGACCGAAGATGACAAATGACTTTTTGCATGTGAGTGCGAATATCGACTTGTATTTGGAAGGTTTGATAAAAATACCTTATATTGTATGTAATCCCAAAATATCTCAAAATTATCTGTGTTCTCGATGTTGAGAAATGAATTTTCCATTATAGATAAAACTTCACTTAATGTATCATAATCATTCAATACTACTAATACTGCATACAAGGATTTCAAAATATTGGTTCTTTTTATAGATGCTTTTATACCTTTTAATAGCAATTGCTTTGATTCAATGAGTTTATTTGAGTTTACTAACCAATTCGAATATTTTATCCACACAAATTCATAACTTGCCAATGGAATTAGAGCTCTTTGAAAATTTAAATGAGTCAATTGTTCTATGTTTAAATTCTGAGTGTAAGTTAAATATCCTTCCCAAATATTTAGCTCTTTTGTCGATATCAATGTATCTGGTGAAGTAAAATAATGAGTTTTAAGATTTGTTTCATAAAGGGAATATATATTTTGAACTTGATATTGGATAACTGTATACAACTCTTTTGTGAATTTTCTAAGCTTTTTTTTGCATTCATGGAGATATGGACCTTTTCTTCCTTTATATTTTAGATCTATCTTCAACTTATTTTCTAAATCAGACACTGATACAAACCATTTTAGCTGTTTCAGGTCTTGGATGTTATCAATTAATCGTAGCCACAAAGCAAAAAACTTACTGAATGAGTGAGTAGGTATTTCCAATACTTTTCGTAGTATATTAATATGTTTATTCTTTGTTATACATCTTTCCTCTATTTGATCCAAATATAATTCCCAAAATTCCCCACTAAAATAATGAAGCCCTATATATTCTTCAGCTTTTTGATATTTTTTGAATAATTGCTTATTATCAATGATAATTTCATTACATATTTTCAAATATGCAATCCATATAAGCAAGGATCTGTTATTAAATATATGTAAACTATTTTCAAAGATCTTATGCACATTAGAAATATTACCCAACTTATACTCAAAGAAAGCATAATCTATGTGATAGTTCTCGAGGTAGGGGAAATTAACTAAAATAGATTCATATGTAGCGGTAATTAGTTTATATAACCTATTGTCAATGGTTTTATTTAATGGGGTTGCTTTGTCAATTTGATAATTTATCAGTTTTTCCCAATAGTCTAAACTCTTTGGATAGTTCGTGATATTAAGAGTTAATTGTGAAAATTCATCAGTTGAAATAATCTCTGCATAGTTATCCATTTAGTATAATATCAGTAACTGTATTTATTTTGAGGTATTGTGTTTCAATCTCAGTTGGCTAACTTTCAATCACATACAATTTCCATCGAATGCACTCTTTAAACTACTTATTTCTTAAATTCCATAACGATCGATGTGGAATGTCGCGATGCTAAAATTTGCATAGAAAGTAAAATGCTATTGAAAAGATGTGTTATGTTAACTTTTACATAGAAAAAGGTTAATAAACTATTGATTAAATATTTACAGGTAGATAAATCATTATTGTAATATATTAATTGTGAATTATTAGAGCTTTTACAGTATCTTTTTAAAATGCTTCGAAGAAACTAATTACAAAAAGAAAGAAAAAAAAATCATAACATGTAATTATAATAGTTTTAAAAAATAATGCTTTATTCATCTTTGAAATATATAGTACAACCTATCTAAGGTATGATTAAATATTATGAAACGTAACTTTCTTGAAATAAGTATTGGTTTTTATGCTCATTTAGTTATCATTACTTTCATTACTGAATTCGATCTACATTAATAGTATCTAATATATCTTTTGCACCAGCAGAAATCATCTTTGCTGCTAATAATTTACCACATGCCATTGAGTCTTCCATAATATTAGAGATAATCATTGAGTGTTGTTGTTCAATCGCTTTTATACCTTCAACATCAACAACAATACCTTTTAAAATCAATTCTTTTGATTCATCATTGTATGATGATTCAACACCAATTGGAACAGAACAACCACCTTCTAATGTTCTCATTAAAGCACGTTCTGCTAAACAACAGATCGTTGAATGTTTGTCAGAAATTTTACTTAAAATTTCTAATAATTTCTTATCACCTTTTCTAATCTCGACTCCTAACGCCCCTTGTCCAACAGCATGATACATGATAGATGAATCAAACATGCTTGTAATTCTATTTTCTAAACCCATACGTATTAAACCTGCACTTGCCAAAATAATACATTGATATATCGATTCTGGATCATCGACTTTATCTAACCTTGTATGAATATTACCTCTAACACTTTCAAATCTTAAATTTGGATATTTACGTTTCAATTGTGCACTTCTTCTAATAGATGAGGTACCAACGACACTACCAGCAGGTAAATCGTCAAGTGATTTATAAGTAGAGTATATTGGCATGATTAAACAATCTGATGGGTTAACACGTTCTGTAATACAACCTAATTCAAAACCATCTGGCAATAAAGTAGGCATATCTTTTAAAGAATGGACAACTAAATCAATTCTTTTCTTTGAATCTTCAATGTATAATAAATCTTCTAATTCTTTTGTCCAAACAGCTTTACCACCAAATGAATATAATGGTTTCGATTGCATTTCATCACCTAAAGTATCCAATGCAATGACTTCACATTTATATTGTGGCCAATTTTCTTCGATCATATGTTTAACTTGCATCGATTGTGCAACAGCTAACTTAGATCTTCTACCACCAATTACTAAAGTTTCTTGCGCTGACATTGCTAAATAATAATTTTAATGTAATGTATAAATGTTATTATTCGACTATTATCTTTGAAGTAATATGTATAGCAGACGTATGATAAAAACAAAAGTTATCGAAACCTCTAAAATATCGCAAAACTTGAAATTAGATAATATCTGCAATTACTTCTGAATGTATATTTACAAATATGTCAGATGCACTAACAAATAAGTTTCAACTTTTTTTTTTTTATTTATATATATTATTGAAACCAAATTTTTTCAATGGGAAAATACACAGTCCAATGAACAAAGGTCGAAAGTGACTTATTAACAATATAATTCCTCTTCTCTGTCTTTAGATATAAGTAACTAGTGATGAGGCAATTCTCAAAACTCAGTATAAATATTTTTTATGTGTAAAGCTAGCTTCAAAAAATATTTATTATTTCAGTAGACCAATGAAGTCAAAGCTACACACATACCCAGCAAACAATACTAATCTAATGAATTGAAAATATTATCCATTCATTCATTCATTCATTCATCAATCCATCACCATTCGTTTAAAGACCAAACTGACAACAACTTCACAAATTTTTCACTAAGGGGATTCCGTCTAACTCTAATAGTTGCAACAAAACTTCCAATGTAAAAGACCTCTAAATGTTTCTCCTAGCGGCAGCATTCCCTCATTGAACAGAATTTTCCCACTGGAGTGTCTGCCCGTCCGGTTGGATTAGAAAGAGATGCTCCCGCTCGGTTTATTTTCCAGGCTGGGTGGTTGGGCGCAACACCAGTAAGCCTAGAAGGGAAGAGCCACTGGGTAGGAAAGCTCACCGCGGGACGTGAATGGGTTCTCAGGCTGCAAGACTGGAGTGAGCTAGTGAAAAATAAGCACACTACAGGAAGACATTCTCTTGTACAGCTCTCTTAATGGATTTTTCTAATCTGTGAATCTGTGAGAGGCTGCTCTGCTAACCTTGCTCTTTGTCAGCCTAAAGCAACCAGTAGTGAGTGAATCGTTGATCACTTGTTATGGTATTTCCATTGAGGTAGTGCTGCAAACGACTCAGAAGATATCAGAGGAGGTAAGTTAACTTATTATAGGTCGAGAGTTGAAAAAAACGTTATTACTAAGTGATATATTTACGTGAATATTATTGGTTGAAAACATAAAAATTTCCCTCATTGTTATGACATTTTAACTTTTTTTGATGTTTTTCCCTTTTTAGCCAATTTAATCTTAGTAATTACAATTAATAATATGTTTGACATATCATTTAAATATAAATTGCAAGAATGTTTAATACTCGAAGAGTTTGTCACTCTATTTACATTTATACTTTTCATTTTGAAAAAAAATCTGTAACAATAAATAAGTGGTTAGATTAATAATTAATTAATGAATAAATAAATAAATAAATATATGAATAAATAAATATACTGTATTTGATACAATAAAGATGAAGATTTAGTCTTTGTAATGATTACTATAATATATTTGATGCATTTTACCGTTCTCTTTAAGAGAATTTCCATGTTTCTGTTTTATTGATTAGAAGTAAATTTAAGTACTTTAAAATGTTTTGAATATGGAATATGGAATATGGAATTATGTTTGAATTCTATAATTGTGATTTAACCCATCCTTCAAGACCACCTTCAACAATAATTTCTTGTAAATTTTTACCCAATTCACCAACGCTTCGTTCTAATACAATTGGCCCATCTAATGATCCTTCTGTAACTACTACTTTGGTATTAGCGACATCCCATTTTAAAAACCAGCCTGTCCTTCTTGTTAATTCCTTTTCTGAATTTCTGTATTTATTACGTAATATATTAATTAAATCTGGAATTTCCAATGTTAATAATGCATTATTAATAGAATTTCTTGAAAAAATATTACCAAATGAACCTGATATAACTAAATTAATACCTTTCGCTAAAATCGCTGTTGCTGCTTGTTCCCTTGAAGAACCAGTGCCAAAGTTGAACCCACTTACAATAATATCACCAGCTTTGACTTTTGTCTGAAATTCTGGATCATAATTTTCCATACAAACTTTAGCCATCGTTTCTCTTGAAACATCATCTTGATAAGTGTATTTACCTGGATATATACCATCTGTGTTAATATTATCAGCATCACATAAAACTAATTCACCTGAAAGTTCTTTTGGAAAACCATCCAAAATCTCAACAGAGTTATTCCTATTAGAAAGTTCTATGTTTGCTTCAGGTTCTGATTTGTTAATTTCAGTTTCTTCTAATATATTAACTCCAGTAAATGGCAAGCTTCTAGCTCCCTTAGTAACTTCTGATGGTGATCCAATTCTACCAAGAACAGCTGAAGCAGCGACTACTGTTGGTGATGCTAAATAAGCTAAAGCATCTTTTGCTCCCATTCTACCTTTAAAATTTCTATTTGTTGCACTAATACCTACCTCACCAGGTTCTAACAAACCTGCACCTAACCCAATACATGGTCCGCATCCAGCTGGTAAAGGTAGACAACCAGCAGCTAATAATATGTCCCAAACACCAGAAGAAAGTGCATCCTTTTGGACTTCTGATGAAGCTGCTGCAAAGTAAAATTCAACCCCTTCCGCTACTCTATTCACCTGGTTGATATCACCAGTTGGACATAGAACTTTAGCAGCTGCTTCCAGATCTGATAAACGAGAATTTGTACAAGAAACCAAATAAGCTTTATTGATTTTAATCTCTTTTTTTGATAAATCTTGTACAGTATTAGAAATTTTAACACTGTTTGGGCCTGAAACATAGTGAGTTAAACTAGATAAGTCAATAGTTAGTTTCTTGGCATATTTAGAATCTTGATCAGATTTTAGTATTTGAGCTTGTTTTTCCAAGTTATTAATTGATTCTTCATTAATTCTTGGGTGATTTGGTCCAACTTTACTTAGTCTATCTTTATACCACTTAATTAATGTTGAATCAACTGGGAAAAGACCAGATAAAGCCCCCCATTCTGTTGTCATATTAGCGATAGTTAATCTATAATCAACAGGAATTTTATCCAGAGAATCGCCAGTAAATTCAATTGCATGATTTAAGACCTGATCTTTATTAAATAAACCACATAATGCTACAATAATATCTTTACCAGAAATACCCTCAGGTAATTCACCTTTCAATTCAACTTGTGCAACTGGTGGAACTTGCCACCATGTTTGACCTGTTGCCCAAATAGAAGCAGCATCTGTTCTAACAATTGGAGTACCTAAAGCACTAATACCACCATAAGTATTAGAATGTGAATCAGAAGCTACTGACAAATTTAACGGAAATGCGTACCCTTCTTCAATCATAATTTGATGACCTATACCTCTACCAGCAGGATAAAAATCAACACCATGGTTCTTAGCAAAATTTTCAATATTTTTGTATTTGGTTAAATTTTTTTCAGTCATATTTTGAACATCATGATCTAAAGTATTTACAATTTGTTTTGGGTGTTTAATTTTAGTAGCACCTAAACCCATAAATTTCAATGCAACTGGCCATGAATTGTCATGAGACATACAATGTGCAGGTTGAATTGAGACATAATCACCTGAATGTATAATTTTATCTTTTGGTAAATTGACAGCGTATGACTGAACAATTTTTTCTGTTAAGTTTTGACCTCTAAAACGAAATGTAGTCTGATGGAAAGATCTTGAAAGCCTTAACATTCTTTTATAATGCAATGGTTACTTTTTTTATGTATATATTATGTGCTGTTGTGAAAAATTATTACCGTTTAAAAATTCAAGAAACATTAGATGCTGTGCTCAAGAATAATATATTCATTTATATACCTGTATTTTAAATACCTTTCAATGTTTTATTAAATTCCATGAATCATAAATAGTCATAGCATTAACCGTTACAATTTACAGTTCTTGCATACTTCCGTGCAATTTTTAGAATTTAGCTGGTTTTCAATATGAAAAAGTTTCAGCGATGCGATGGAACTTTTTTCCAATGGAAAAAATATTTTTTTGTATGGAAAATACAACAATTCAGACTGTTTGCTATTCATTAACTGTTACCAAGTTATTAATATCTCTCAATTGTCGAGAATAAGTTTAATGTGCTCTTGTAATATTTGTTTCAATGTTACTTGGTTGAACTTAAAAAAAAAAAAGAATGATAAGAAAAATACCAGGAAAAATTTGAGAATGGAGAAAATAGCATATATTATTCATGATTATATATTATTTGAGAATCATATGGTTAAATTAAATTTTATTCAATAATAAATAAGATGTGCAATAAATAAATTATGTTTCATTTGTTAAAAAAGAAGTTTTTTTTTTTTTTTTCAAACTTTAATACCACTTGATACTTCAATGTCAGGAATAATTGGGTTTAGAACGTTTGGATTTAAATCATTATTATTTAAATTCAATTGTTCTTCAGTCCATAGATTTTTTTCTTCAACAAAATCTTTTTCACCAACACCTAATAAACCACCTTGCATTTCCCAATCAGAAATTCTTGGTAATTGTAATTCATTAAATACATCTTCTAATGCATCTAATAAGATATCAGATAAATCATTTGTATGACCTGGTGTTGGTGTAATTCTTAATCTTTCAGTACCACGAGCAACAGTTGGGAAATTAATAGCTTGAACATAAATTTTATGTTTATCCATTAATATATCAGAAGCTTGTTTTGCTAAATCAGCATTACCAATTAAAACAGGAACGATATGAGAAGGATTTGGAATAACCGGAATACCTAATTCTTTTAAACCATTTTTAACATAATTTGTATGAATTTGTTGATTTTGTCTTAATTCTAAATGAGAACGTTGAAATCTAATAGCTTCAACTGCACCAGCCATAACAGCCGGTGGTAAACAAGTAGTAAAAATGAAACCTGGAGCATATGATCTAAACCAATCAATCATTTGATTAGATGCTGCAACGTAACCACCGACAGTACCGAATGATTTACCTAAAGTACCAGTAATCATATCAACACGGCTCATTGTTGTTGTTTCTTTTGGTGTATTAATACCACTTTGACGATGAATTTCAAAGTCCATATGTTCAGCAACACCAGCACCTTGTGGACCGTATAAACCAACAGCATGAACTTCATCTAAGAAAGTTAAAGCACCGTATTTTTCAGCAAGATCGCAAATTTTATTAATATTTGAAACAGAACCTGACATTGAATAAACAGATTCAAAAGCGATTAATTTTGGAGTTGATTTTGGATAAAGTTTCAATAATTCTTCTAAATGTTCTAAATTATTATGATTAAATATATGTTTTTTTGAATTTGCATGTTTAATACCGACAATCATTGAAGCATGATTTAATTCATCGGAAAAGATAACTAAATCTTTAATTTTTTGACCTAATAATGAAATAACAGCATCATTTGCGACATAACAAGATGAAAATACTAAAGCACCTTCTTTTTTATGTAATGCAGCTAATTCTGATTCTAACATAATTGAATGTTTATTATGACCAGCAATATTTCTGGTACCACCAGCACCAGCACCATATTTATCTAAAGTTTTTTTCATAATATCAATAACTTGTTGATTTTTAGATAATGCTAAATAATCATTTGAACACCAAACAGTAACTTTATCATCTTCTAATTGACGATGAGCTAATGGGAATTGATTTGCTAATCTATTAATATTATTAAAATATCTATATGATTTATCTAATCTTTTCTTTGCGATATCATCTTCAAATAAACCATTATAATCAAATGATGAATCCTGTGTTGAATGATCGACTAAAGTTTCATTTGAAATATCATGATTTGTATTTATTGAATTTGTAGTTGATGTAGCAGTAGCAGTTGAAGAAGTAGCATAATTTCTTCTTGATGAAAGTGCTTTACTCATAATTGGACATTTAGCAGCAAATTTATTAACATTTTTCAAAGGAACATTTGATGATGAGTTTGTTAATCTATTAACAAAAGGACAAACTTTTGAAGATTGACGTATAATAGATTCCATTTTTTGATAGAGTAGAGACACCAAGTGTGTATACAGATGTGGTGTGTATGAACTTATATAAAAAACAGATATAGAGTAGTAATAGTATTTATATATATATATATGTGATGAGATATGCATTACAAGACAGAGATAGCTTAACAGTAATTGGATATATTTATATACAAATTTGCGCTATTACATTGAATTTTTCAGAATAATCAGTATCTGATATTTTTTTTCTGTTAATTTTTCTAAATATTTTTCACAGCGATGATTAGTCTTTGTAACGCGTGAAAGCATTATGAGATAGTAAGAGAGAGAGAGAGAGAGAGAGAGAGAGACTATGTAGCAGTAAAGCACATTGAGAAGTGTTAGCAATGCAGACAGAAGATTACTGACAGTAGAAGTGGTAGTGTAGTATGGGTAGTGGTAGTGACGGCTGGGAAACTAGCGCAGGAATGCAATGTGTCCGAATATTCCCGCACATTGCTCCTTTTATTGCTCAATGGCAGATAATTGCTCGTGGAACACTGTGCAAGGTGGACAGAGCTTGGTAGACCAATCGCATCGTTTCCTGTTATTCATTGTCCAGTGGGTGTGGGGTATGGGTCATGGGCATACCCGGCGCGAGTATGCATCCATTGAGAATCGAACCAAGGGAAACTTACTATATTTTCCATGTTAACATCCTCTTTCTTTACTTCGTTTATATCCATCGTGAATTAAATATATTCAATATATTTAAATGTCACCTTATTGTGAAATAAATTAAACTGTTATTCTATCTTGTACTGGTACACACACACATATATACACACAGAATATGGGCTGGTGGTGGTCTGATACCAATAGAAACACTGATAAAATTATAAATACAAATACAAAAGATAATAAAATTAATGATAATAATTCAATACAAACAAATTATTCAAGAGGTCAAAAAATTTTATTAGAAGATACCAGACCAAAATTTAAAGAAAATTTAAATGAATCAAATAATTTGAAAATTGCAATAAATTCAATTTCAAGAAAAGATTTTACTCTTGAAAATGTATTTATGATTCCATGTTTTAGGGATGCTGGAATGATTGGTTTTTCAAGTATGTTCGTTATTGGATCAATTATTTTCTTATATCATAAAAATATAAATAAAGCAACAAATTGGTCAATTGGTTCGTTATTATTAGGTTCAATCGTTGGTTGGGAACAATGTAGATTGAAAAATAAAAAAAGTTTTAATACTGCAAAATTAGCAAAAGAAACAATTGCCTCAAAGGAAAAACCAATGAATTATAAAATTGATCATGATGAAAAATTAAAAAATCAATGGAAGAATCACACAAATATAAATGATGCAACATTGGATTCCTCTTTAAATAAACATTGGTATAAATTTTGGTAAAACAGAATATTAATTAAGCACGTAATTAAAAAAAAGAAAAAATCCTGTACATACATACAAATTTGGAAATTAAAAGAGAGTGAGGAGAGAAAGAGGAACAATAATTTTAAATACTTGTCTCTTTATTATTATTTACTGATTTATATACACACATATATATATATATAATGAATAATATCCACAATTTTAATAAATTCTTCAACAAATTAAAAATTTAATATCATAATTTCATAAATACGTAAATTTTATACAATTAGGTATATATAATATATAAATGAATGAAATTATTTAATTCTTACCTAAAACGTTTAAGACAGAATCCCAAACAGTGGTTGGAGATTGAGATGCGTCAACACCGGCCCAAATACCAGTTTTCTTGTAGAAGTCAACAATTGGTTCAGTTTGTTGATGGTAACCATTTAATCTTTTCATTAAAGCTTCAGCATTATCATCTGATCTTTGAATTAATGGTTCACCAGTAACATCATCTTTCATATCTTCCTTTGGTGGGTTGAATAATTTGTGGTAAGATCTACCAGAAGCTGGGTGAACTAATCTTCCAGTAATTCTAGCGACTAATAATTCATCATCAACTTGTAATTCAACAGCTTTTTCTAATGGAGTACCTCTTTCAGCTAACATTTGGTCTAATTTTTCAGCTTGTGGGATAGTTCTTGGGAAACCATCTAAAATGAAACCATTTTTACAAGCTGGGTTGTTAGCTAATTCATCTTTAATCATACTGACCATAATTTCATCAGAAACTAAGCCACCTTGATCCATAATTTTCTTAGCTTCAACACCTAATTCAGTACCTTTAGCAACTTGAGATCTTAACATATCACCAGTAGATAAATGACCAGCACCAAATCTTTCAACTAAATTTGGAGCTTGAGTACCTTTACCAGCACCTGGTGGGCCGATTAAGACCATTCTAATTGAATCATTTTGAGCCATTGCTTTATAAGAATTGTTTTAAATTAAGAGTGAGATTAGTTTCTTTAAATGAATATATAAAAAGTCAAAATAAAATTTCAAGATAAAGCAAAATTCCAAGATTAATGAAGAATAATTTAAAAAAATATACATGAAAATAATAAAATACACCAATTGTATCAATGCTTGCTAAATTAACATCACAAAAGTTGTATAGATATTAATGAAATTCAATCTGTATACTATCTTCCATCGACATTTTCACATCAAAATTCTACTTCCGACAATACAGAAAATATAGAAAAATAAGAGATATTGTGGTATTATTGGTTAAAGAGGTCTTCTTGGACAGGGTAAGTTAGTAAAAACATAAAACAATAAACCAGAATGAATAATTCGATCTCTATTTTAATCACTAACTTAGCTTGTGAAGTATCGGAGGAATCATTAACTTATCAATGTAACAATTAATTAGAAAAGAAACACACCAAAGTGAATTAGTTTACAAAATTTCCATATTAAAAATTAATATACATTTTTTATGTTCATTACCCAAATTATTTAAAGAGATTATTATATATATATAAAGAAATATTTTAAATAAATTTTAGTTAAAATTCCAATTTAACTAAAAAATTGTTATCTTTTTTATAATTCTTGAGAAGCTTTAGCTGGTTTAGCAGACTTCTTTGGTAATAAGTTT
>JAJMAX010000153.1:0-18303 GCA_030565105.1 Vanderwaltozyma verrucispora | reverse complement strand
CCCCGATCTAGCACGCGACAAGCGCTCATTCTGACCATTAAACTATCGCGGAATATTAAATATCTTCTTTTTGTTATATGAAGTTGGACAGTACATTAAATATGTATGTGTGCTTAATTATGGAAGTGCCTCTAAACTAGATATGGATACTTCACTTTACTCAGAACAGCAATAGTCAGCAATATATAGCAGAATAGCAAAAACAATTTCTTCTTAAAGTAATATTTATATATTTAAATATTTATATATGATTTTTAGTATAAAAATGAAATATTCAGTAATATACTAAAAGAAAGAAGATAAATAAAATTATTTGTTGGTGTTAATGAAGATTACCAACTCTTAATAATTGCTCAGTCATGTCGGTAATTGTTGTATCTAGATCTCTAAATTCAAAATCCAATAATTTTTTTGTCTTTTCATTATTAATATCTTCAACATCGGAAATTTTATCATCAGTACTTGGTGGAATTTTACCAACTAATTCAGGGAAGTTTTTATTTAAAACATTGACGATATTTTGTTTTGAAAAATTGGAACTAGATAATAGTAATCTTTTATTTATAATTTCTTTATTTTGTAATGATAGAACATGAGCTTTTGCGACATCACGAACATCAATAAAACTTCCAGTTTTTTCATTATCAATTTTATCACCTTTCTTTAAATTAATAACTTGTCTTACAAGTTCACAGGAAAGATTTAATTCACCGACAGCATTTTCATCAAATAATTGAGGACCAAGAACAAATACAGGATTTACAGTTGATAATTTAAAATTAACAACATCTTTATTTTCATTCAAAAAATCCCAAGCAGCTTTCTCTGCAAATTTTTTTGAGCCAGCATAAGCAACAAAACCATTTGCTTTTGATTCATCCCAAGTAATTTCATTCCAAGTGTCTTCTGTACCAATAAATGAACTATTACCAGCGATATTCATCATTGAGACAACTGATGAAGTATAAATTACACGGTCAATTGTTTTCGGAGCAAATTTTTTAATTGATTCTAAAATTCCCTTTGTACCTTTAACAGCAGGAACTAAGATATCATTTTCTGGATCATTTGCACTAAATGATACAGGAGAAGCCATATGAAAAACGTATTTAATTTCATTTGAATTTTTTTTAATAACATCATCAAATGCATCTAATTTTGAAATATCAGAAACAATTTCATAATTAAAATTTGGGTTATTAAAATTTTTAACTAAATTATCACCTTTTTCCTTTGATCTTACAGTACCAATAACTTTATAATTTTCTTTTAATAAAAGATCAATTACATGTAATGCAATATAACCTGTGGCACCTGTGACTAAGACTGACATTGTATGAGATTTTTGAGACGTTTGTATTTTTTAAATGTAAGTAGTAACTTTATTACTATTTACCTTTGATATGTTGTGATTATTATAATTATTATATTAAAATGTATAACATAATACTAAGAAATAAAATGAATAGAACTTTTTAAGATTAATTTTCAGTTTAATTAAATTCTCTGTCACTTTATATACAATTTATTTTTAATTAAGTCGCTGACAGTAACATTTAATCGATTCGATTAGTAATATGAAGAATGTAATGAAAGGTTAAAGAAAGTAAATTGATTTACACTTAAACTATTGTCATTTCCCTTAAAAATGTATTATAAATCAATTGAATACTTTACATTTGTTGAATTGTAGAATGTTCTATTACCTTCTCTTTCATCCATCACTTTTGAGGACATGCTTAGAAGATAGATGCTTTGTGTGTATTTGCTTGAAAAATTCGTTCCAATGCGGCAAAGGCAACTATTTCCATCTTAAATGCGTCTCATTTGAGGTAACCTATCAAAAATGGAGAGAGGGAAGAGAGGTGGTAACCCATCAAAATTGGAACGACAAAAACTTGGAACGACAAAAATTTAAAAAAAATTTTAAAAAAAAAAGAAGAAACAAAGCACTCACGGTGGGGGTCGAACCCACAATCTTCTGATTAGAAGTCAGACGCGTTGCCATTACGCCACGCGAGCTTAATTTCTTAAAAGCTGTAGCAGTATTTAGTTGGTATTATTGAGTAGTAGCTCTCAGCCTGCTAAGTACTACCTAGTTTTAGATTCTACGAACATTACTTAATTAGAAAACATTTAAGTGACTATTTTTTTTCACTAAACTGACATTTCTTTATTGATTCTATTAATCTTAACACCATATTATTACAGAAGCGGTGATAGTATATTTGATTACTATTATTGATAAATCTGTGAACAGCGGGTAATATAAGTGCTTGTGGTAACATATATTAAAGCTAATGGTATAAGTAGTTGAATAACTTATATGGGACATCTATTGGGATTATATATAATTCTAACTAATAGAGACAGAACTGAGATATTTATAAGGAATAAATGGTCTCAATTTATATGTGTAAATCCGACATTCAATCCCTTCATCCGAAATAAGCATACTTCCTACTTAGGTTATTAATAGTCTCTTTTAATTACAATTGGTTCAAAATTGCTTCAGTCTTGTATTAAACATGGTTGGTTCTATCATTAAGTACCTGAGCATAATAATGTAATATTCAAGTTCATTTTACCATAAAATTTTTGATAATTTAAATCAACCTTATCGTTATTTTTAAGTCATATGATCCATTTTTGTTGATAATGCGCTATCTTTTTTTGAATTTAAGGTATATATATGGTCCTAATTATCATAATAGTAGAAACTTGATTTCTTCGAATGCCAGTGAAATAATTAATAATTTCCTGTTAGAATTATGAGCTGTAATAAATTGGCAGTGGATCATAAGAAAGTACCGTCAACCACTTCTAATGGCAGTAATTTTGTGTAATAAAACTGATAAGATGACTTAACTGTAGTAGAATTGTTTGATCAAACTTGAACCCTTATAAAAAAAACTCTTTAGCGTTTACTAATTATAAAAAAAGTTCTCTCCAGTTCCTTCATAATCAAATAAAATATATATATAATATAATGTCATAATAAATGGAAAAGAAGTTAGCTGAACATTTCATGAAAGTCTTGATAGTATTTATACTCGATAAAAACTTTGGCCATTGCAAGTACAAGCCATCTAAGTTTAACGATGGTTAGATAGATATGTAATAAATACTCAATCGACCGTTTGATAGACTATGTGCAATGAATACTGAAAATTTCGTTTAATACTTAGAAGGTCCCTAATAATTTACTTTTTCGTATTTCATTCATTGTCCTACCAAGCATAGTTTGACGTCTACAATATCTCATTGATTGCATTTTTAGGTCTTGTATGTTTAGTAACTTGTATACTATTCATGTCCAGCAAAAAATACCTTTTTTATATTATTGAAATACAATATATATATATATAGAGAGAGAGAGAGAGATTAGTATTAATTGTGTGTGCCAGTATGCTGGTAATAGTTTTATTCTAAAATCAGTAAAAATGATAAATTGTGTCTTTATCTTATTACAATATTTTTTTCATATTGAAAAGCGAAACCCATCGCCAAAATTTCAATTTTCAAAAAATAGTTAATATTGGAAAATATGTAGCTGAGAATATACAATTTCATTTATATAAGGTTAAAGACTAGGAAGGAACTTGGAATAGACATATAGCCTCTTCTACAATACAATTTCACAGTAAAAACTAGATTTGTGCTATTGTATATTGTTTTATAAAGATATTTTTGTCTCTTTCTGGTAAGCCAATTTTTGCTTATTTACAATAAATCGGGAAGGACATTATCTAGTGAACTTTTGAAATCAAAAACTGAATACAATAAACAAAATGATTAACGATCAAGTTCCAATCGTTAATTATCAACGGACTAATCCTGAAACATTATTAAAGTTGACTGAAAAGTTGATTGAAGATAAATACTTTGATGCATATTTAACTTCACATCAACTAATTATATTAGAAAGATTGTTATCGATTGAGGATAAGGAACTAAAATCGAAAATTTGGAATGAACTTTTGAGAGGAAATATTATTTTAAATGTTGAAAATAATGATGAAGACGAGATTCATTCAACTTTAGCTGAAGGTGTGAATAAAGAAAGTGATCTACCAAACCATCCTACAGATACTTTAGAAAATTTGAATAAGAGTGAAACGGAAAATGCGAAAGATGCTGTTGATAACATTGATGAAATGTCAAAGTTAGACCTTGATGAATTTAATCAGCAGATCAATGGATCAGCATTTATTGGTAACTTATCATTAAAACTAAGATATGTGCTTTGGCAGTGTGCAATTGATCTTCTATATAATAAATTAGATGATATTGAAATTGATCATGAACAGTATCAGGATAAAAATCAAGATAGGGATGTTTTAGATTATGTATTGTTGGATGATGAAACATCATCTTCAGCTTCAAGAGGCAATGAAGTTAATAATTTAGCTTCAGATCTTGTTGATCCAATGTCAACTGAAAATGATGTTCAAAAAGACACAATTTTAACCAGTAAAAAAAATGAAACAGACTATGATGATGATGATTATGATGATGATTATGATAATGAAGAAGGAATTACAGAAGATAGAATTGTGCCTTTAGAATCACCAGAGCAGTTCCGCTCATTTAGCAATATTGAAACTGAGATAAATGAAAATGGTATTCTTGTATTAAATTTGAAAATCTCAAAGGAAATATTATCTTGTCTTCGTTCTAATAATATTAAATCCATGATGCAAAATTGGAACAAAATATACCATAGTTTTGAACATGATAAAGACACCATGTTAAAAAGATTGAGGCTAGAAGAAAATGATAAATTAATGGATACTTCTAAGGATAAAAAGAGAGGGATAAGTGATCTGGAAGATAATGATGAAACTGAATCTATAAAAGATACCACAAATTCAAATTCAGACGATAAAGATTCTAGTCAAACAGAAAAAGATGATAGATTAAAAGATGGCAAAAGACCAAAACACGAAAAAATATCACTTCCGGTTAATTTAGGTGCCGCAAATCTATCTTTGAAATATCTTATGGCTTCTATTCAAGAAAATAAATCAAAATTAAAAATATCTGATTATGAACTGAAGCATCTTATATTAGACGTGAGAAAAAATAGATCCAAATGGGGATCCGATGAAAGAATTGGTCAAGAAGAATTATATGAAGCATGTGAAAAAGTTGTAATGGAGTTACGTAATTATACAGAGCATTCTACACCATTTTTGAATAAAGTTAGTAAAAGAGAAGCTCCAAATTACCACCAAGTCATTAAAAAATCAATGGATTTGAATACTGTTCTCAAAAAGTTAAAATCTTTTCAATATAATTCAAAACAAGAATTTGTTGATGATATCATGCTAATATGGAAAAATTGTCTTGTATATAATTCAGATCCTTCACACTTTTTAAGAAGTCATGCTATTGCAATGCAAAAAAAATCATTACAATTAACACCTTTAATTCCAGATATATCCATTAGAAACCGTGCAGACGTGGAAAAGGAATTAGAAAACATGGAGAGAGACAAAGAATATGAAGAAGAGGAGGATGAGGAAGAGGAGATTGCAGGTTCAGGTAGGAAAGGGTTAAACATGGGTGCACATAAGCCTGTACAAGAACAAGAAGTTGATGACAATGAAATAAGGGAGGCCAGTGAGGCACCTAGTGTTATATCAGCAGATGGAAATAAAAAAGCTAACGAATTATCAAATACTACAAGTAACGAACCAGTTAATGAAAGTGTTGATAGTCAAAAATCTAAGGGTGATATCTTAGATGAAAAAGAACAAGAAAGTGATGATAAAAATAAAGAGGTAAATATAAATTCCTCAAGCTCGAATAATAATTCTCTAATAGAGAATAGTATATCGACTAATGATGATTTGGGTAAAGATGGAAACAAACAGGAAAATGAGAAAGACAGAAACGCTGTTGAGCTCGAAAATCCAGGGCATAGTAATGCTAATGAAAATGAAGAAGATTATGATGAATATGAAGATGATGATGAAGATAATGATTCTCATAATTTTTTTACAGATCGTGATGATGATAAAGATGATGTTGAATTATCTGTTTGGAAATCACTTACTTCAAAGGTAAGAGCAGAGCTATGTATTAAGAGATCGGAGTACTTTCGAGATGGTAGTATAAATCACGATTCTATTGCACTTTTAAAAAATTCACAAAAGATGAAAGAATATAGTCAATTATTTATTGAATTCATGGAGCAAAAAAATCAAGAACTATCAAGAAAACAAATGGAAGACCAATCTATTATGAAAAATGGATTTGGTACATCTATTAAACAGGAAGATGAAGATCAGTTGAACATAGCGAATGAACAGAAGGCAGCTTTAAATGAACAATTTAATAAAGAGGTCGATAGTTTTGAAGTTGACAATATTAATTTTCTACAAGAATACGATTTGATGAATTCTATTCCATCAATGAATTACAAAGGTGTTAATTCTACATTTTTAGATAAAGAAGAAGATGCGACTATTAAACATTTGTTATCGGAAGGTACATCCAAACCTAGCCAACTTTTAGCAAATATTGACAAGGGTCTGACACCAAAAATGAATATCAATATAAATCTAATTCAACAGATAAGACATATCTGCCATAAGATATCATTGATTAGAACTCTTCAAAGCTCAGCTTCGCAAAGTGTTAAAGGTGGTGCTAATTCCCAAAGATTAATATCGTCACATATTTATAAAAATGTAAAATTAAATGATAATCTAGACTTAGATCCTGTCTCGCAACTGAAAACACATGATTTTAAGAGCAATTCACATCTTATGAAAACAGTTATGTTCAAAAATATTTCAAAGATTGTCATGGCTAATGGATTTGAATCAAGCCAGCCCTCCGCAATAAATATGCTATCTGAATTAGGTGGTGAATATTTATCAAATCTGATTAAAACAATGAAAATCCATCATGAAAGCAATTCTTTAAACAAGAAAAGTTTCCAAGACTCAATTCAAATTACATTACTAGAAAATGGTATTGATAGGCCTGACGATCTTTATAGCTACATGGAATCTGAATTTATTAAGAAGACAAAGAAACTTTCAGATCTAAAGGCAAAATTGGAAATATTTTTGAAAGATTTATTGAGACCAACACTTCATGAATTGTCGGAACGTAACTTTGATGATCAGAGTCAAAGTTTTGTAACAGGTGATTTTGCAAGTGAAGTTACAGGGGATGATTTCTTTGGATTCAAAGATTTAGGTTTAGAAAAGGAATTCGGATTATTAAGTTCATCCGTACCATTGCATTTATTAACATTTCAATTACAGTCAGTGGATTCAGAAACCGCAGTACAAGTTAAAAAGATTCAACCTGAAGAACATGAAAATATTCATTACGCAAAGGTTTCAAAGGAATTATTAGATAAGGATGTTTATTGGAAGACCCTTGTACCTTTGCTTGAGAAAGCATATGAAAAAACTACGGCATATAACCTGAAGGTAACTAAACTTCAAGCTCTTGAATCTAACCCAGACATTCCAAAAGAAAAACCTTCTGATGTCGTTATAGAAGATGAAAAGATGGTTCTGAAGTCGAAACCTGTTTCGAAACCAAGAGTACCTCCAACAGGAAAATTAAGTACTGTTTACAAGAAAAAGTTACTGGCAGATGCTTTTACATTACCTGAAATAGAAGAGGCTAGTGATTTAGAAAATGAAAATAATGACGTAAAAGGAATATCCCATCGTAGAAATGATTACGATGATGATTATGATAAAGATGATGAAACTCAACAAAGTCAAACAAATTCTGTTATTGAGAAATCACAAAATCTAAATGAAAAACGGTCTTCTTTTGCTGATATCTCTCAAGTAGATAATAGAAAAGATTTGGATGATTCACCAGCTGAAAGCTCCTTAAATTCAGCTTACAAAGATTAGATAACTAGTTAATTGTTTGTGTGCGTGTAGACATGGATTTTCGTGCAAATACATGTATATATATATACCTGTGTCTCTATGTGTGTATTTATGTATGTATCTATGTATGTATAAATGTATATATTTGTTTATCAATGAAGTGCTATATATTTCACATATGAATTACTATTTTTCAACATAATTATCCAGAGAAGTATTCCCTTCATGAGAATTATAACTCATCATGCAAAATATTAGGGCCCTCGCCTTTTCCTTGTAGGGCAGCCTCTTTTTCAGCAGAAGCATCCTGACCTGTTGTTGCTGTCTCAACTGAAGCATCCTTACCTGTTGTTGCTGTCTCGACTGGAGAATCCTGAGCTGCTGCTGCTACTGCTGGAGTATTATCATGGATAATGGATGAATCAGTTACTGTTTGTATTTTTGTCGTACTTGTCGTTTTCTCCTTTGACGCTTCGATTTTTTCTTCTTTATTACTAATATTTAGAATTTCTGATTTTTCTTTAACAGTGACAAGTTTTTCTCCTTTCCTCTGATAAGATATAAAATTTCCTGAGTTCTTAAATTTTAAGCCTGGTTTCATTTTAATTTCAATCATGGAAAATTTATCTAAAACAAATAATATTCTATTTAAAAATCTTCCATTGATGTCAACCATATCCGCCATCCAAGAGAAATTATCTCCTTCATTGAATGGCTTACCGTCTGGTAACATCAGGTATTTCATGAACATCATTCTACTAATTGCATTGCCAGCTTTTTTATATAAATCTTGGTATAACATTTCTTGATCTTCAGCTAAATGGCCAGAACCAGAATACATTAAAACAGCTCTTTCATAGTCACTATCTACTGGTTTATTCTTTGGTGTAAGTAAATAGAAGCCGTAACCTAAGAAGGCAGGATCATATTGTGATAAAACATCAACTACAGAGTTAGAATTACCATCTCTTTTTTCTTTAGATTGTAGTTCGTTAGTAGTACATAGTAACGGCTTTGCCATCTTTTTATCATCACTCATAGCTAATAATTCCAAGTCACATAATGCGGGAATTGCAATATGAGCCTCATAGTTACAAGTTTTCGTTTCTCTTGCCCATTGAAAGTTAACATCACCATTTGATTTTCCACATACATACTGTAATTCTGTAACTCTTGGATTATTAGTAATCTCACAAATCTCACCATTAGTTAATAGTTCACTAATATAGTATCCATACTCATTATAAAGTAGCTGAATTTCTCTCTCATCAAAATTTTCAGAAGATTTCCCCAAAGTGTAAACTAATGATTGTTTAGTTTGAGGATCACCATGAAATTGAGTTAGTGCACCACCTGCACAATACTCATAAGTCCAAAAACCATTGGGATGAACGATACATTTTTTCCCTAAAGTTTCCGATATAATTTGGACACCTCTCTTTAAATTATCTTCCATTAACATATTTAGTTCATCTTCATCAGTCATATTAGTATTGTACAACCTATCATCAACATTACTTGAATTTGGAAGGAAACAATGTAAGTTATCCCCTAATTTTTCTATAGAACCATGCATTAATGCAGTTTCATTATTTAATATTGATTCCTCCCATACTTCAGGTGTGATATAGTTTATAGAAAATTTATCTATTAATAAATTATCTTCTAATGGCATAAACAGTCCATGTGCTACCTGCAATAAAGCCTGTATAATCAAAAATAATAATATAAACATAGTCTTTACTGTTTTTAGACTAGATAAACCGTATCAAAAAAAATTCAAAACCGTATTACACTTAAAAATAGCAGCTGATCTCAAGTGTGGATAGATTGTTCTTGTTTAATTGTTCTAATGATAAGTAAACACAACAAATTAAATAAAATCTTGATACTTTTTTTTATTAAAATTTTTTTTTTTTCCTTAGAAGCTGAATAATTTCATTCGCATCGAAATCATGTTCAAAATCTCAAAAATTTCAAAGTGGTTAAAGCAAATAAAAGCTTTGGTTTGCTTTAAGGAAAGTTGTTCTATAAAATTATAAGCAATCTAAATACAAACCAGACAATATCGCTTTCATAGAGCTAATAGTTTTAATAAATATGAGAAGTTGCGTTATATTTTTTCTACTATCTGTTGTGTCAGGAACTGAATTTTCCATCTTTGCAGAACATATTGATAACAGAAATTATCGTATGCCTTTAGGTAAATTTGATTATGATAAAGATACAAAAACTGCAACAGTCATAGAAATTAAAGATACTAAACTTGAATCAAAAGGACCATATTGCATAAGTTCCTCATTTGAAAGTTTAGATGACGAGAAATATCAGTGCTTCACATTGACTAATTTAGAAAAACCATTTCATTATAACCTTATATTAAATATGCATGGTGATGAAATACATAAACTATCACTGGTTAAAAATGAGACTGTTGATGGCATTGTGCCTGTAATAAGTAAACCTGTTGAAGGACATGAGGGTACAGTAGATAAATTGAAAAAAGTTACAAAGACATATAAAGATAAGAAAGCTATTGAAAAAGGTAGCCCAATTCAAATTGAAGAAGATAGCAATATAGAGGAGAAGAATTGGTTCCAAAATAACTGGAAGATGGTAGTAATTGGTCTAATATTGTATAATTTAGTTACTGCTGGAAGCAAGCAATCCAAAACTGATGAGGCAGAAAAGAGAGACTAAACGAACTTTTAATAATGGTTTAACTCCGTTTCTTGATTCGATTTTACTTGTTATTATATAATACCATATAGCATACTTACTTTAATGAATTAACTTCATTTATTCCATCCATATTCTCAGTTAATATTGCACTTTATAATGAATAATCGTTTAGTACGTGAATCTAAATACCTCTCCCGAACAAATATCAGTTAACTATTTCAAATGAGCCTTTTAAATATGAACAAATATATAAGAAATGCAATTATTACAATATGTTTCTTTTGAAAACAGTTTAAAGTAACGTTAAAATTGGAAAGTAAACCAATTTACTAAGTTTAACTGAATACTATATGATGGACAAATTTAAATTGCCTTCATTTGGTAAGGCCACAGTCACTCATCACCCACCTGATATGTCAAACGTTGATCCTAAACCACATCAGGTATTAGTTGCTAATTGTCCTAATAATACATATGCATTAGCAAATGTAGTTGCTGTTTCTCCTAATGATTTCCCAGATAATATTTATCTAGTGATTGATAATATATTTGTTTTCACCACCAGGCATTCAAATGAACTTCAACCAGGTACAATTGGTTTAAATGGTAATCAAAGAACTTGGGGTGGTTGGTCATTGAATCAAGAAGTTCAAGCTAGAGCATTTGATTTATTTAAATATTCAGGGAAACATTCTTATTTAGGTGCAATGGATATGGAAATTTCATTTAGAACTAGAGGTAAGGCAGTTAGCACACCATTTGATCAAGATGAATTAGCTAGCCATTTTGCTAAAACCTATGAGTCTCAAATTTTTTGTCCTTCACAATATATAATATTCGAATTCAAGGGTTTTATTTTTGATATTAATGTTAGAAGCGTACAACCAATTGATTTAGGAGATGTCGACCCAATTGCATCAAGCTCATCAGGAATAGAAACTAAAGCTATTTTAACAAAACAAACTCAGCTAAATTTTTTCAAAGGAAGAGATGGTTTAGTAAATTTAAAATCTTCAAATTCTTTGAGACCAAGATCAGATGCAGTTATTAGATCTGATTTTAAGTTTGAAGACTTGGGTGTTGGTGGTTTAGATAAAGAATTTACTAAAATTTTTAGAAGAGCATTTGCAAGTCGTATCTTTCCTCCTGCTCTTATTGAAAGATTAGGTGTTTCCCATGTTAAGGGTATGCTATTGTATGGTCCACCAGGTACGGGTAAGACATTAATTGCAAGAAAAATTGGTGCAATGTTAAATGCAAAAGAACCAAAAATTGTTAATGGTCCAGAAGTTTTGAGTAAATATGTTGGTTCATCTGAAGAAAACATTCGTAATTTATTCAAAGATGCAGAAGCTGAATATAAAGCTAAAGGTGAAGAATCCTCATTACATATTATTATATTTGATGAATTAGATTCTGTTTTTAAACAAAGAGGTTCTAGAGGTGATGGTACTGGTGTTGGTGATAATGTTGTTAATCAGTTATTAGCAAAAATGGACGGTGTTGATCAATTAAATAACATTCTAGTTATTGGTATGACCAATCGTAAGGATTTGATTGATAGTGCATTATTACGTCCAGGTAGATTTGAAGTTCAAGTTGAAATTCATTTACCAGATGAACCAGGTAGAGTTCAAATTTTTGAAATTCAAACCAAAAAAATGAGAGAAAATAATATGATGGACAAGGATGTCAATTTGGAAGAACTTGCATCTTTAACAAAGTACTTTTCAGGTGCCGAAATTGAAGGTTTAGTTAAGAGTGCCAGTTCTTTTGCCATTAATAAAACAGTAAATATTGGGCAAGGTTCAACCAAATTAAATCAAAAAGATATTGCTAAGTTGAAGGTTACTAGAGAAGATTTCTTAAATGCCTTAAACGAAGTTCCGCCAGCCCTTGGTATCAGCGAAGAAGATTTGAAAACGTGTGTTGAAAGTGGTATCATAAGATATTCAGAGAGGGTGGATGCTATTTTGAAACATGGTGCTAGATATGTTCGTCAAGTCCGTGAAAGTGAGAAATCACGTTTAGTCTCCTTATTAATTCATGGACCGGCAGGTTCAGGTAAAACGGCATTGGCAGCGGCCATTGCACTACAATCAGAATTTCCATTTATTAAATTAATTTCACCAAATGATATATTTGGTATGTCAGAAGCTGCTAAAATCAATTATATTGATAGTACCTTCAGAGACGCTTATAAGGCACCTCTAAATATTTTAGTTATTGATTCAATCGAAAGTTTGATTGACTGGGTACCAATTGGACCAAGATTTTCAAATAATATTTTGCAGGTACTAAAGGTTGCACTAAAAAGAAAACCTCCTCAAGATCGTAGACTATTGATTATGACAACAACTTCTACCTATTCTGTTTTGCAACAAATGGATATGTTAAGTTGTTTCGATAATGAAGTTGCTATTCCAAATATGACAACATTAGATGAATTTAATAATGTTATGATTGATAGTAATTTCTTAGATGATGCAAACAGAGTTAAAGTTATTAATCAATTGGCAAATATAATTCCAAATTTCAACTGTGGTATTAAGAAAGCATTAACTAATATTGAAACCGCAAGACATGATGAAGATCCGGTAACTGAAATTATCGATTTGATGACAAATTCGTCTACTTAGTCTGTAAATTTTTGTATTACTTATTGGTTATATTATAAAGTGTGTAAAATAATTATAAATAATATTTTCTATATCGAAATTACTTGTGATAAATGATGATGAAATTATGATATCCAATTGGTTTTACTAGCTTTAACAAGAATAGTAAATAAATTTTATATATTGGAAATTGAATAAAAACATAATTACCTTGTACTGTACATATATAAATATTAAGCAATGGGTATTAAAACGAAGAAAACAATTTTAGCTTTCAAATTTGTTTTGGTAATTGAGCTTTATTTACAAAGGGTTGAAAAGAGGTGAACAAAAATATTAGCTTCCATTTGTTACATTAAAACGATATTCATTGCATTAAATTAAAAAAAGAAGATATTACTAAAATGTAAAAATGATTATTTGATTAATGAATTTATATTAAAAGAAAACTTATTATATTGTTTTAATAATGAAATTTTAATTCATTATATCAAAGCTAAAGCAATAGCGGCAACAGCACCCATGAAGTTAGAAATTGGAGCGAATTGGGCAGCAGCACCTGAAGATGATGAAGATGAAGATGAAGAAGAGGAAGAGGAAGATGAACTGCTGTCATCAGTAGCAGTAGAAGAAGAACCAGAAGTGGAAGTTAATCTGACAGAAGTGGAAGTAGCACCATTCTTACAAACAAAAGAATCACCTTGGATAGCACCACTCTGTTCTAATTTGTTCAAAGCAGAACATGAGAAGTTCGAAGCAGATGAATCAAAGGTAGCACCACCTTTAACAGACTTTAAGGAAGATAAATCTAATTCACTGAAGTTACCAACAACTTCAATAGCACCACCAACAGTAGCTAATTTTTGGAAACCATCAATAATAACTAAATCAGTGTTGTTAGCAATAACGAAACCACCACCAATAGCAGTTAGGTTGGAACAGGAGATAGCAGTTAAATCTTCATTAGAAGTGAAACTTAAAGAAGCACCAACTTTAGTTAATTCAGTTAAGTTCAAAGAAGTGATGGTATTGTTAATGAAACCTAAAGAAGCGTTAACATTTTGTAAAGAAGCAAAAGAAGCAGAAGAAACATCTCTTAAAGTGATGTTGTTAGCCCAGATTAAATCATCAAAAACAATAGAAGCATCATTACCATTAGAAGAAAATTCTAAAGCGTCGGAAACACTCTTTAATGATGAAACAACGGAAGTTAATTGTTTGTTATTGTTAATGTTAAAAGTTTCAACGGAAGTTAAAGAAGAGAAACCATCAATAGATTCTAAAGTAGTATCAGAAACGTAAATAGAACTAGCACTTTGTAAGTTAGAAGCAAAAGTTTCAATAGCTGGTAAAGTAACTAAATTAATACTATCAACATTCGATAAAGAACCGAAAGAAGCAGTAGTTAAAAGAGTTAATTGTTGTAAAGTTAAAGAACCAGTAATAGTTTCTAAACTATCAGCAGAGAAAGTGTATAAACTGGTAGCATTAAAGACAATTAGAGAACCGTATAAGTTCTTAACACCAGATAAACCGGCGGAACCTAAAGAACCAGTAATGGTCAAGTTACCAACTAAGTTTTCACAACTAGCATATTTATCTAAATCAGTTTGAGCGGTTGCAGTAGCAGAAGAAAGTTTACAACTAGAAGGAACATTTGGAACAGTGGTATTTGTGGCTATAATAATTTGTTAGTAAAAAAAGAAAATGACTGATAATTAATGTCTAAAAAATAACAGTTTGTTATGCCCTTTCCCATCATTATATCATAAATATCATAAATATCATAATATCATAAATATCACATGATCATTAATTAATACTTTAAAAAGTTCTAAATCTTCTCCAAAATGAAAAAAAAAATTGATACCTTAAAAAGAAACATTTTTTTTTTTTATAAAGAAGGAAAGAAAAAAAATTGAAAAAAAATTTTTTTCAATAATATTTCATTGATTGGTTGAACTGTAAATAAAGGAATTTGTAATGAAATCTGCATAATGAAACCATAAATAAAGGAAAGTCGTTGTTGTTGCTATTGTTATTATTATTAGATAAAAAAATAAATCTTAAATAAGAAACATACCAGCTAAGGCAGAAGAAGCCAATAGAGCAGTAGTCAAAACAGACTTGAATTGCATCTTGTATTATTGTGTATTTTAAAAAGCGAATGTAATTGGTTTTTTATTTAAATTAACTTAAATATTGTAAAATATTGTAAAATGTGATTAATTTAAAATACAAAATTGGTATTTTAAGAAAGGAATAAAATTGTTCTTAAGTGTATACATTTATATAAAAATATATATGATCAATGAAAAAAAATGAAAAAAACAAGTTTCATGATGTATATAAATAAAAACATGAGAGAGGAAAAGAGAGAAAAAAAAAACAGATGAAAAAATATGAAAAAATATGAATGCAAGAAAAAGAAAGTTGTGATGAATTATAAATTTGATCAGACCATAAACAAAATAAAAAGCACGTTAATAGTGGATGAAAATGGTAGCAAACATTTGAAAAAAAGTGAAAAACGTAAACATTTTCCTCTTTCAGATGAACTTCGTTCCTTGCACTACTTCTCTGTATTGCCAAAATTGGAAGTGACAAAAAAAAAAGCAGAAAAGGAAACTGCATATCCTTTTCTGCTTTTTAACAAAGATATTGTGTATATCACAATATACGGAAACACCATTCTGCTTTTCTGTTTTGTATTTTTGTTTGTAACCGAGAAGACACAAAAAACCGAGATCAGATCTTGCCGAACCAGATCTGATCTCGTGTGTCCCGTGCCATCAAATAACGGAAATGCAGAAGCGAAGACGAAAAAACAAAACGTGACGGGTCTTTTTGAAAAACCATACAGTAGTTAAGTTAAGCACACGTGAAACAAAAAACAAAAATTCAGGAATTTAGCTTTAAAGAGACTATTTAGAGAAAGAGTCTGTATTTCTCTCAGTATAATATAAATCCCGCGTTTTGGTTGATCATATTATATATTAGTGCGCAAGGATGAGTTAGTTCCATTCTATAATGGAAATTCATTTTAACGACATGAGAGGAAAGAAAGTGTAATTGTAAATTTAAATGTAATTTGGGTTTCTATAACATTCATTATCAAAATCATGTGATTGAATGAATAAATCATTGAAATGTATTTGATATTTTTTATCTAGATAAAAAATATCGCATTTTAATATTTGTTATTTAATTTATTATTTTACTATAGCAATGATTAAATGCATGTTTACTTTTCCATTTGCTTTAATTGAGGAATGTAAAGGAATGGAGGGTTTTATATAATTTACTATCAACAAATATGTGTCTATTTTTTTTGAATCATTATTTTGAATATTATCATGAGATTTATTAATTAATTGTTGAATTATGAATGTGAATATAATCATTTATCTATATATACATATATATTTATTAGTTGTGAAAGAAGTTTTTTTTTTTGTGGAATAGAAAAATATGGAAAACAAAAAAGAAAAGGCTAATTAAATATCGATACAGTTTTTTGATTTATAATGGTGCTTTACCAAATAACTGTTTTGTTGTTGGTTTCACAGCTGATATTTTACCATTTGGTAATATATAATTACCTGAACTTAATTTAAAATGTAATTTGTAATGTCTTAACATATTTGATCTTGCATTAAATGATTTTGTGCATGTGTTAAATGGACATTGGAATGGTTTATTTCCAGTATGAATATTTAAATGTGTTTTTAAAGATGATGGTCTTTTAAATTTTTTACCACAAATTGAACAATCATATTTAATTTTATCATTATCATTACTACAAGTACTACTAGTACTACTATTGCTTCTCCTTCTTGTACTTGGTATTGGTGAAATATCATTTTGAAAATTAACAATTTTAGAATTGATATTATTTTTTTGGTTGTTAATTAGATTATCAATTAAAAGTAATTTATTTGCAATTTCAAGTTCATCATCTTGAACTTTGATATAAGAATTATTTGCTAAATAATTCTTATTGATATTTAATGGATTTTCAATATTTTCATTTCCAGATTTAATATTTATTTGAATATTATTATTATTATTATTTTTATTATTCGAAACATTATCGTATGAATTTTCAAAATCAAAATCAACTGTTGGAGATAATGTAGTATTTGGTGAATTTGTATTTTGATTTGATAAAATTTCAAATGATGCACTGTTACTATTACTTAGTGAGCTTGTAATTAAGTCATTATTATAATTATAATTGTAATTGTAACTATAATTATTGTTGTTGTCGTTATTATTATTATTATTATTATTATTATTATTATTATTATTATTATTATCATTATTTGTGAAAAATGATTTTGTTAATGATGTAAATGAATAATTATTTCCTAAATTATTGTTATTAATAGTAGTATCAGTATTATAATTACCTGAATTATTTTTTCTATTACTACTATTTAGCATGATATTATTTGTTGAATTAATTAAATAATTTTCATCAAATGATTCACTTGAAAAATAATTTTCATTATTTGAATCAATATCATTAATATTATTTATTGTATCTTTTGTAAAAATTAAATTATTATCATTATTAAAGTTTTTTTTTTTAAAAGATTTTTTAAAAATATTTTTTGATTCAATTTTAAAATTTCTTGTATTAATACATGTTGTATTATCATGATCATTTAAAAATGACAATAAATTATCAATATTTGTTTCGAAACCCTCTGATAAATGATCTTCATTGTTATAATAATAATGATTATTATTTAAAAAAATTCCATCATTTTTTGATGGATTATTTAATTGGTATAATGAATATGATGACATTTTGTTTAATTTTCTTTAGCTAAAATTTGTTTTAAAAGGAAAGAAAAATAATTTTAATTTGCTATATTATTCTTTCTTTTTATAAAAGTTGAATTGAATTGAATTGGAATAGATTACTAATATTTATTGAATGGTAAAATTAGTAAACTATAGTATTAATTATTTAGAATATATTGTAGCGAATAGTAGGGGTATTCAGTAAATAGTTATAATAGTATTGTTGTTTATTGTTGTTGTTGTATTATTTTCAAGAGATATAAATAATAATAATAATAATAATAATAATAATAATAATAATAATAATAATAATAATA
>JAJMAX010000152.1:0-18736 GCA_030565105.1 Vanderwaltozyma verrucispora | reverse complement strand
TCATTCTGAATAATTTTGGTTCTGGAACAGATTCAGTTGGCAATCTACGGCCAATAACTTGGTATTCTTTCAAATGAGCCACTGTTAATATTTTAAATTTAAAAATAAATTTAAATTTATGTTAGTAAAATATTTTTTAAAAGTAATTTAGAATATTCAAAATCAATTTATACAACCATAATAATTAGTTAAACTCTAGTATAAGTAGAATTTATTGTTAACGTAAAATCGACTCCTCATGATTATATATAATAATATAATTAATAATCCATTGATTAGTTTAATACATTTGATAAAATTAATATTCATAAAAAGTCTCCTCCTCAACCATTTATCAAAATATATCGTTTTGAAAAGAGTCCCATTTGTTTTTTTCTATTTCATAATATCGAACATTTAATACAAGCTTATTCTCTTATACTGATATATTTTAATCAATAAATTTTTTCTTAGAATTCTTGTAAAATTATCAATGTACATGTAAAAATAGAGCTCATTACCTTCATAAATAATTTAATATTATTTAATATAGTATAGGATAGTAAGTTCTTCTAATCGTACGTTCATTAATCTAGTTTTCCATTCTCCTTTATAATATCGTTACTGTTATGGTCATTAAAATTGAATATGTCTTCTTCTTTCTCAATAGAATTGGATGTATATTACTCACTTTTTGGTGCTTTGATTCCTTTTTACGCTGAACTTTCAAGTATTTAATAAAGACAAGATGAATAAATTTTAACTACTGTTTATTATATATTATAATCAACCCTACTAATTAGCACCATTTTCATGATAGTGAAGAGTATTCAATACTCAAGAATAATAATGAACATAGTAATTACAGCATACTATGCGTACTGAATTAAACAAACTGTTGATACTTTCTCTGTCTCAATACAAATTCAACCATACGCAATTAATGCAAACTATGAAATTTTCAAAAAGTTTCAACCTGCCATTACGTTCGCGATGCTGAGCTAGGTAAACAAATGAACATTGTGAGCTCTTTCCTTCATAGCGCAATAACAATTTCCTCTAACAGAGACACTAATTGGAAAGGAAACAGACTAGCTAACAAGAGATTTAAACAGACAGAGAAGATATGTGCTAGGCTAATCAGTTGTGGTCCTCTGCTAAACCAAATTTCTCTCTTGGTGGAAGCTCCCCATTAGCCAGATAATATTTGAGTTTGCATTTTTTGGTACCATGCGAAGTGTAAACTTTTTTCCGGGGGGGAGGGGGAAACTTTTTAAAAGAGACAGATGGGTAATTTCAAACAAAAAAAAAAAAAAACTCTTACAAAAATATTCCAATATGTAAGGATGTAAAAATATACAGTCACTGAATTCTTCAATTTGTAGATTTTTGATTTTTGTAACTTTGATTGATCCAATTTATTTGATCTACTGAAGTATGTTAAATATTAATCAATTTTAGAATATTAATGGATTTTATTAAAAATTTAGTTATATAAAGGAATTATATACGAGAATATACAAGCTAAAATGGATAAGTCAATTTAACTATAAACGGTTTCAAAAATGAATAGGAAGATAAAAAGTTCTTTAATAGCTCAAGCTATTACTGAAGATTCTAAATTATCAGCTGTTTCTAGACCCTCCCTTGCTTTATCGACACTGATATTATTTTTAACTTGTTCTTGATTAACTTCATCTACAGGGATACTTTCCTTTTGTAATGGGAAATTTCCAATGTCAGGATTTGGAACAGGTAAAATATGTACTTCTGGCTCTTCTTGATTAGGTTCTGTTGTTGCAAAACTAGTAATGCTAATTACTTCTTCATCTACTTTGTTTTTCTTTTGGAACATTTTACCAGTCCGACTTACACTTATATGTCTGGTTGCTTCATTTTCTAAGACACTAGTGGCTCTTTTTAAAGCACGTATTGATTTTATAATTGTTATTTTCGTTTCTTTATCCAACTCTTTATTATAAACGTCATTAATATGACTGCAATAAATTAATGGCTGAAATACTGCGTTTTTAATTGTCCTACCTGATGCTTCTACGGTACGAACACCTAAGTTCAACAACAATGCTAAACTTCTATCAAATTCACAACAGAATGTATCTTTTGGAACATCTTTTCCTACTGGCAATACATTGTGAATAAAATTTTCTAAAAATGAATTTGCAGGTAACATCAATGGATCGATTACTCCTCTAACTATTGGTTTATTTCCAGTATCAATAAACTTTCTATTATAAAATTTTCTATAATTTACAAGTCTTTCATGATTTGGTTTATATATACCATTATACACACCATTGACACTTTTCTTTGTAACCTTTGAAGTAAAATGTCCGACTGCATTAAATGGAGCCATTACCTCTTCTCCAATGCTATTATAGGTTTTAGTTTTTAGCGATGGAGCTAATTCTTCAACAACTGATATACTTGAATCAATAGCACCATCAATTGATTTTGTTAAAGGACCAAAAAATTGAATTGGTTTCGAATCATTAATACATATACCAGTGTCTTTAGATGTAATATAAATAACTCTAGTTACTGAAAAATGAATTAGAGCATCACGGGTTTCTCTTACCAATGGAAATGTTTTTAAATGATTAGTTGTTTTACTAAATCTTACAGGTCTTTTTTCAGTTTCATCATTTCCTTCAATTTGATGAGTAGTTTCAACAACTGGAGATAATGACTGATTATTTAGAATTGTCGTATTATTGACACCTACACCTGAAGAAATAATAATTGGAATATTTTTTGATTCTGATGCTCTTCTACGGAATAATGACATTATAATGTAAATGGTGTTATTTTTTTATTTGTAATAGTTTGAGTAATTTGCACTGAAAAGTTGGAAATGTAAAAGTTATATTTTTGTAATAAGATATACAGATATTTTCTAGCAAAATATTAAAAAAATGAGCTATATCTTCACTGAGTTTCTTTTAATTTTAAAATTTTTTACAAATAGAAGATAAAATATAAAGAATATTATTTTAAGAACTTGTGCTTCTATTGTAGCTTAAATACAAACTATTTTTAAATCTGATTCCAAAAACAAAACAAATTCTTTCTAAATTTATTATTTTGTGTCATCTGTTTAACAGAATAAGTGTGTCGCTTCTTGTCTTATTTTTTTTTAGACACTGAACATTTTCAGGCTAATAGCCGAAACCAAAATATCTCAAACTCATAATGTTGTTATTGGCACCAGCCAGATTAGAGGTTTATTTCTGTTAAATAGTGACACTGTCAAGAAACTACTAACTTTTCGGTTGTTATGTATCTATATTTTTTCTAATTTGAGACAAGTGCTGTTAATATTTCCTAAATACTTTTAATTTCATTATAGTCAGTCAGTTGGTTGAGTAGAATCTCTATGTATACGATTGATATATCAAGCTCATCAAGAAAGATAAACTAAGGTCTAAATTGTAATTTCAGTCTTTTTTAAGAATTAACTTATTTAATTATATTCATGTTTACGAAAACGGACAGTGAATACGGTTATTTGATTACATTTGTATTCAATACAATTTTCTCCTGAACTGAACTGTGATATGCTTTGAAAGAACCACGAATAAACTTTAGTGGATCATGCACATAATCGAGAACAAAATATCTCAGGAAAAAAGCTACTTCTGATTATGATTTTAGTTATGATAATAAAATAAGAAGAAAGTCATTCATATTGATCTATAAGTACAAAACAACCATACGAATGCAAAACATATACATCCATTTCTATTAGCTAAACTGTACAACACTGTATTATTCCAGCAAAATGTTGGCTGCCTCACATGTTTTTTGCAGTTCGTGGAATTTCCTAAAAGGGAACTCTCTTTCCGAATCGGAAAATTCTCTGTAACAAAATTAAAGAATTTTCCATTTTAGGAAATATGTAAATATGAATATTGAAAAACTTTAAAGAAACAGATATTAATAAACGTATAGAAATGTAGATGATTCAGCAAATCTAGTGGATATATGTGTGTTACATTGAAGTGACCATTTACGATTTCCGGGGCTTTAAATAACATGTACGAGAACAGGAGGTACTTCTTGTTCCCGTCATTGGCCTGGAGATCTTGCTGCTATCAAGAATTCTTTCAAACAAAGGCATAATTACTCTATTTAGTATACAAATATAGAACTTATACTGCTATATTACCGTTTAGGAACAGAATAATCCAACCAATTTTAAAGCATTTGAATGGTTCTTATCCGGTTTTAATACCCAAAATTTATTTCTTAGACATACTAATATATTCTTATATAAAAAGAAGTGCATTATCTTGAATCCTTTTTATCTAAAAATATGTAATGAGGTTTACTTATCATAATTATTATGGTCGTGCTTCAATTTAAAGTACTATTTTCTATATTCAAATAATTAAAATACTAAAACATTATCTGTGCACCAATAACAAAGTTTGCTTATTATTTTTAATTTTAATTTATTTCTTTTTTAAAAACTATAAGTTAGCTAATATGAGGGAGTATATGGAAAAACCACACGCAGAACAATATTATTTTGAACCAATGAATCATTTTGATTCAACAACTAAAATGACCCCTGTATCAAAAATGATAACAAAAAGTTCAATACCAAGAACTCCAATAAAATATCATAAAATAAATGCTTTAAGAAAAATGAATCTAAATTTGCCTAGAAATGTAACATTAACACCATCAAAATCTGGAAGTTTAACAAAAAGAAATTTAATATTTCAGCCATCTACTGTTAGACCTCAAACATTAATATTAAATAATATAAATCATTCAAGATTTGCTGATGATTTTTCTGATGATGAAGATGATTTTGATGAATTCAATAATGCATCAATATTTGATAGTGATCAATATGATGATATAATAAACAGTGATAATAGGACTATTAGTCCATTTAGTGATACTGAAACAAATGAATATGAAAAAGATCAGCCAACTTTTAACAACGCAATTTTGAAGGATGTCAGTACCGAATTACAACGTATGCTATGTTATCATATAAATGATAAAAAGGAAAATCAACCAACGAGACATATACCATGTCACAGAATTAATAAACCAAGTAAATCAATTTTAAAAATTCCAAAAACTCTAAATTTACTTGTCGAATCATCAAGAGGTTCATTAGAAGACGCTACAATATTTGCAACTGAAATAAATACATATGTTTCATCAGAAATAAGTAAATTACCACAAATAACAAATGAATGGCAAAAAATAACCATACCTGTTACTACCTCATCGAAAGAAAGACAAAAAATATTAAAGAAGAAATATTTAAATGATGAAGATTTAGAAGAAAGTTTTCTATCAGATATAGATTGCTCAAATGATAAATATAGTGATGGCGATACTTGTAATTGTACGATAGATGATACACCAGATGCTGCCATAATAAAAGGTAGCCAATTCCAAATAAATGAAAAATGTAACAATAATAATGAAGGACAATTAACTGAAAAGAAGATATTTAGATGGGCTGAAAATCTTCAATAAAGCTAAAATGACAAAATTTAATAAGATAAAGAAAAGCATTACCTTAATTTGCTGAATCAAAGAGATATTAAGGTAAATAGAAAAATGGCTTGAAAACAAAACATTTGCCGTAAAAAATTGCATGGAAATAGAAAGAATTTAAACAATTCAATACATAGGTAAAATACTATAGTAATAAGAAAAAAAAAAATAAGGTATCAAATATATAAATAAAGTAATATCTACGGATATCTATTTATTTGGTACTGGCTAATCAAAAAAATAAATAAGCGATTGTATGTAAATATATATAAATTTTTTTTTAGAAGATAATGATAACCAAAATAATAATCCAAGGAAAATAAAAAACGCTTCTATGTATAATTGATATTTATCCGATAATGTATGTAGATTAACGTTATAATTTATATGATAGATACACTAGAAAAGGTACTAGGTCAAACAGTCGTTTGTATTACAATTTGAAACTTCATCAACTAAACAATGGTTATTTGTAGATGTTGAACCGTAAGCAGAATGACCAGAACCACTTGTACCTTTTTTAATATTTTTGAATTTACCATTGCAATGATTATTATTTTTGTTTTTGTTATTGTTATTTTCAATATCATTTAAATTATTTTTATTTGAATTTATTGAGGTTGAATCATTTATTTCCTCAGTTAATATTGACGACGATGATTGTTCAGTATTCAAATAATTATTTGAATTACCACCAGCCAATAATGAAAATGATCTACTTTGATCAACTGTAATATTACCCGAAGTAAATTCAGGTTGTACAGTTGCTGAATGAATATTATAATTATGGAAAATATCTCTTATTAATTTTGCAATCTTAGTAAAATTATCAGGTGTTGTATCAACTTGAACATGAATTGAGGCGATATAAACAGATTCAGTTAAATTCCAAATATGAAAGTCATGAACGGAAATAATACCTGGAATTGATAAAATATCTCTTTGAACATTATCGGCAGAAATTGTTGATGGTGTTGCTTGTAATAAAATTTTTGATGATTTTCTTGATAATGGTAATGCAGATGAGAAAATAATAATTGTAATAATTAATGAAACGATTGGATCTGAATAATACCTCCAAGAATAATTTGTTTTCCAAATAATTAATGCTGAAAGTATAACACCGATATTACCTAATGCGTCACCTAAAACATGTAAAAAGACACCATGCATATTCATTGAGCCTTGTGAGTGCGAATGCGAGTGTGAATGAGAATCTTCAGTTGAAGTTGAGTGTGAATGATAATTTGCATTTGCATTTGCATTTGTATGAGAATGAGAATGAGAATGAGAATGAGAATGAGAATGAGAATGAGAATTGTTACTAATATTATTATTCAATAAAGAAGTTGATTCTCTTGCTACTACATTCTGTGGTAAAATATCATTAATAGTATCAGCAGATGATGATTGTAAATTTTCAATATCATTATTTATATTTATATTTTCATTCACATTCACATTCACATGACCATGGTCATGTGAATGTGAATGACCACCATGACCGTGAAATAAGAATAATCCTAAAATATTTGAAACTAAACCTGCTAAACCGACCATTAATACTAATTTTGGATTTTTAATTTCTTGTAATTCGAATAATCTTTGAATTGCCTCAATGACAATTGAAAAACATAATGCCATCAAAAAGATTGAATTTATTAATGCACCTAATATTTCTGCTCTTTTCCAACCATAAGTATATTTTGCATCTGGAGATCTATTTTTTGAGACATTAACAGCCCAAAGGGCAATTAACAATGAGAATATATCATTAAGCATATGAAATGAATCAGCAATCAATGCTAATGAATGTGTTGCATATCCAATAATAATTTCTAATAGGAAGAAAGTAGTATCTATTGATAATAATGAAATAATTTTAATTTCCTTACTTGATAACATAGTTTTATTGTTTTTTTCTTGTAGATATAATAATAATAGTCTAATAATAATATCAAATATTCCTTATATAATAAGCATTATAATGAGTTCTAAGGCTGAACAAGGGACACTAACACGAAGACGAACACACGAGCACCAATATAAATGTTACAGTCTTAACTTAAATGCGAATATGAGTATAATGTATAAATAGCCAATATGATCACTGTTATAGCTGAGCTGTAAGTATAAGTATAAGTATAATTATAAATGTAAATGTAAATGTAAATGTAAATAGTACAGCATGAAATGTACAATAAACATTTTCCATCACTTTCAAATATCTACTCTACTGGCTTGCTACATTGCCATCGAATGAGTTGTGCCATAATAAAATTCCAGAACCGGAACAGGATAAATTTTGTGGGTGTGTAAAAAAAAGAGAAAGGTGTTACCCGGTGCACACCACACTGGGTGTTACCCTCTTTACGTACACAACGACCTGCCACAAAAACAACCTCGGCGGCAAAACAAGTGTGCCGTGTGAGATGATGGGATTGGCATTGACATTACAGGAAAATCCTTTTGTTGATAACAAAACTGACTGGTATCGGAAATGTTTGTATATATATAAATAGTGGACATTTAGTTGAATTTTGTGTCTGAACCTATTATTTTATTGTATTGTTGTATTGTTGGATTATTGGATTGTTGTATTGTTTTCAACCTATAGTACACTTATATTATCTTTTGTTATATCTATCAGTGGCGTATTTGAACTCTTGTGTATCAATTAATCAATTACAACGATGGTTAATCAGTATTCTGTTATTGTTGGTACACCAAAAGATGAGCATGAAACAGCACCAAGAAGAAGTTATGATGTTGTTGATAAATTAATTGATAAACCAATTGGTATGAATTGTACAACCGTTTATGAATTTATTGTTGAAAAATTTAATAAATTAAAAAATAAAAATGCTTTAGGTTGGAGAGATATTATTGAAATTCATGAAGAGAAAAAAATTATTAAAAAAAAAATTGATGGTAAATCAATAGATGTTGAAAAAATTTGGCAATATTATGAATTATCAAATTATAAATATAATACTTATTCTGAATTATTAAATATAATTGAAAATTTAGGTCGTGGTTTAATTAAAATTGGTTTAATTGAAAATGATAAATTACATATTTATTCATCAACATCACATAAATGGATGAAAATGTTTTTAGCATCACAATCACAAAATTTACCTGTTGTTACTGCATATGATACTTTAGGTGAAAATGGTTTAACACATTCATTAATACAAACTGGTTCAAAAGCAATTTTTACTGATAATGCTTTGTTACATACATTAATTAATCCAATTCAAAAAGCAAATGATGTTAAATTTATTATTCATTCTGAAAATATTGATTCAAATGATAAAAGACATAATGGTAAAATTTTTGAAGAATCAAATAAATCATTACAAAAATTAAAAGAATTAAGACCTGATATTAAATTTTATTCTTTTGATGAAATTTTTGAATTTGGTATTAATTCAAAAAATGAAATTAAAATTAATCCACCAAAATCTGATGATTTATCTTGTATTATGTATACAAGTGGTTCAACTGGTGATCCAAAAGGTGTCGTTTTAAAACATTCAACACTTGTTGCAAGTTTAGGTGGTATTGGTATTAATACTTCATTTGTTAAAGAAGGTTATAAAATTATTGCATTTTTACCATTAGCACATATTTTTGAATTAATTTTTGAATTATTAACATTTTTATGGGGTGGTACAATTGGTTATGCAAATGTTAAAACATTAACAAATAATTCTGTTAAAAATTGTAAAGGTGATTTACAAGAATTTAAACCAAATGTTATGGTTGGTGTTGCAGCTGTTTGGGAAAATGTTAAAAAAGGTATATTAAATCAAGTTAAAAATTTACCATTTATTACTCAAAAAATTTTTTGGTCAGCATATAATACAAAATTAGCAATGTATAATTATCATATTCCTGGTGGAAATTTATTAGGTAATTTAATTTTTAAAAAAATTAAAGAAGCAACTGGTGGTGAATTAAAATTTGTTTTAAATGGTGGTTCACCAATTTCATTAGATACACAAATTTTTATTTCAAATTTAATTTGTCCAATGTTATTAGGTTATGGTTTAACTGAAACTGCTGCTGGTACTACCGTTTTAAGACCATCAAATTTTGAATTCGGTGTTGCTGGTGATATTATTTGTTCAATTGATGTTAAATTAGTTGATGTTGATGAATTAAATTATTTTGCAAAAAATAATCAAGGTGAAATTTTATTAAAAGGTAAATCAATTACTCCTGAATATTATAAAAATCCAGAAGAAACAAAATTAGCTTTTACAGAAGATGGTTGGTTCCGTACTGGTGATATTGGTGAATGGACACAAAATGGTCATTTAAAGGTTATTGACAGAAAGAAAAATTTAGTTAAAACTTTGAATGGTGAATATATTGCATTGGAAAAATTAGAATCAATTTATAGATCAAATCAATTCGTTTCAAATATTTGTGTTTATGCTGATATTACAAAAGTTAAACCAGTTGGTATTATTGTACCAAATTTAATACCATTAACTGAATTAGCTAAAAAATTAAATATTATGAGAAAAGATGAAGATAATGATCATATTGTAAATTATTTATCAAATGAAATTTTAGTTAAAAATGTTTTTGATGAAATTATTAATACTGGTAAATCTCAAGGTTTAATTGGTATTGAATTATTACAAGGTATTGTATTCGTTGAAGAAGAGTGGACTCCACAAAATGGTTTCGTTACTTCTGCACAAAAATTAAAAAGAAAAGATATCTTAAAATCTGTTCAATCAAATGTTGACAGTATTTATGCATCATCTTCCTAATACAAAGAATATTATTATTAAAACAAAAAAAAAATAACATTAAAATAAGACACATTGAAATAAAATGAATTATAAAATAATAATAATAATAAAAGGACAATTCAACTAAACTTATATTTAACTTAACATCTGCATTAGCATCATAATATTTGTTTATAATTATGCTCATTTTCATTTTGATCTTTTTTTCTTTCTTGTCCAGAAATCATTCCAATATTGTGCATTTTATTTTTTGATTTTCCTTTTCCTGTTTTTTATTTTATTTTATTTTATTTAAATATTACTCAAAACAGCTTTATTTACAACTAATTTTCTAATTGTTGTTATATTAACTTTTTTTTCTTCCCAAAAATTATTTTACATTTGATCTACTTAATTTAATTTTTATTTTACTATATCTGTGCTTATAACTTTAATATATTAATTTTTACTTCCTTATAATTTTTATCGTTCATCTATTGCTAAAATAGATAATTAAATTAAATAAATAATATTGCTAAAATCTGGTTAAATAATTATACTAAATTATAAGGATATTGTACAAATGCTTCTTTTTTCCATATATTCACTATATACAGAATCCCAGACAGAACATGCAACCAATCCTTCCTCATAATTTTGTTTACTTGAATCAATTTGACATTTAATTTCATCGATTGATTGGAAATACCATGGTTTTGCAATTGGGTAATCTGAGAAATGAATGTATTTATTTTTAATCACGGCATCTTCAATAGTTTTTTCAATTTCACTTCCATCTTCGTCCAATCTTTTATATCCTAAGATGTCATCATTTATCATTGAATAATGATGCTTATTTTTCAATGAACCTGTTAATAAACCATATCTACTAAATGGTAAGACTAATACTTCTGGTATAAAAGCTGACTTCAACCTACGGAAAAGATCAAATTGTTTTGAAATAATTGTCTTCAGATTATATAATTGTTCATTAATTAAATCCATATCATATTTTTCTTTCTCATTAATTATATTTGGTAATAATTCTAACATAATTTTATCAAATGTCTCTGATGATGGATTGATTACCATTAGATTAGTTGCAAACTTTAATTTACTTGTTTTGCTATTATTACTAAAATCAAATAATGATGATGCAGATGATGTTGAACTAATAATATCACTTGCGACATTTTTTGAGTTTAAAAATAAAGTTGAAGGTAGACTTGGTAAATGGTTGTAAATCATTTGATCTTTATTAATTCTTTGTTTTAAAGTTTTGATATAAGTATTCAAATTTGTCGAAACTTTTTCATGATGTTTTAAATCGTGAATTGCTTCATTCACTTCTGTTTCACTTAAGAACCAATATGTTAATGGTGCTGCAAAATTAATATATTTTGGAATGAAAAACAATTCATCTAATGAATCTGTTAGTAATGCATCATTGTCTAGATAAATTACTCTATCATATTCAGTTTGATTGAATACTAATAATTTAGTTAAACTCTTATTCCATTGGGTAGTATCATCATCTTTAACAATCTCATCAACATATTTAACAATTACTTTATCATTATCTAATTTATGAATACGTTCTACTAAGTTTTTTGTCTGCTCAGCATCATCAGATAAATCTGAATTTACTAAATCACTAGATATTAATAAATGTAATTTTGCCTTGGTATTAAATTTTATTAAACTATCAAACATTATTAATGTATTGCACAGATATGAAGAATCTGTCACATAATTAATATATGCTAATCTTTCCCAATCTAATGGATAATTACCTGATGCTGATTTTTTCATACCAGTAGTATATAAAATATCAATAGTTTCTTCTGGAATTTGTTTGATATCTAACGGATAGTATGTACTTTCTATTCCATCTTTCCTCTGTTTAAAATAATTTTTATAGTATGCTATCTCTTTATTTAATTGGAAATGCACAACACCTCTTGATATTATAGTGAAAACTAATATAACACCAATTAAAAATGGCACTAATCTGAGTTTTCTTTTGACAAGCATACTGTTTATACGCTTTTAAGCACGTCTATTAATATTCTTAATAATATTGTGGTGGCAGAATGATAAGAGTATAAGTAACTATATAATCTTTTAAAATCAAATATTCACAACTTTTATATTTATTCTACAGTTAGGTTTTCACTTACTTTCTTTTTATAAGCATCTTCGAGAATTACGCGTAGATCAAAAAATCGATATATTACGTGTATTGAAGATGATATTATACCAGAAAAATGCACAAAGGTTAAATAAAGTGTTTCAAATACTTTTTTATAAATATTATAATTTACGAATTACAAATTACAAATTTTCAGGTAATTAAATAAATAATGGCTTATGTAGGGATACGTGCGTACTTTTTAATTTCAATCTATTTTACCTTCTGAATGGGATTTCGGAACGACACATTGGGCAGGCATTGTTACCAGATGATCTAAACCATTTGTATAAGCATGCATCATGGTATTTATTATTACAGGTTGGACATGCCTTTGATGGTAATTTTCTATCAACTGCATGTAAAATAGAATAACAAATGGCACATTCTTCAAATCCTGAGAATTGTAAGTTAACATTTTTGGTAAATAATTCTACTGAATCCATCACTGAACCATTCATTCCAGTAATAACACGTTGTGTTGACATTATCCATTGCTTCCATTTTTGCTCACTAATACCAACTCTTGATACACCTGTAACTTGAACATTGGTTAATGGGTAATTTGTTGGTAAACGAAATGAAATCTCTAGTTTTTGTTCATCGATTAAATAACTTGCTTTGACTTCATTGATAATATTATTAATTTTAATACTTAGAGCATCATCCTTAGAAGTTAAACGAGGTGCCTTTTCAGTTATGTCTTGTAATTCATGAGTGACCAATATTGGTGAGATATATTCAGAAACAAATTTTTCAATCTTAGTCTGTAATGATCTATCTTTAATATTTAACCACCAATTACTTGTCAGAGATCCAACATTAACAAATAATTGATACATCAAATATCCTAACAAACTTTTTGATTCAGCAAATAAATACTCCTCATACGGTGAAAAACCTTCTTGGGTAATATTATAGTTTAAAATTGGTTCTTGACCTATTTCTTTCCAGAATTTATTATCTTGTAAATCAATTTGATCAGAAATAAAATCGTACATTTTTGATATCAGATTCTTTTTCTTTAATTGGTCAATATATAATTGACGTAAATTATATGATGTGTTTTTGAAATATCTTAATGTTAAATACCAACTCCATAAGTATTTAATGAACTTATACTTATTTTCAAATTCTAAATAATCATGTGGGATATCATTTTCCAAAATAGCCATCAAATTGGTTGGTAATTGGAAATTTTTTAATAATTCATCGTCATAATCTTCTGAATCAAGAGAATTTTTATTATTGATAAATTCATATTCAATTACATTTTCCTGCTGCTTTTCAATTATTAACTTTTCTAAAACAGAAACTGATATACGCACTTGATTAATGTACTTTGAATCGTTTGTTTCTAAGAAAATTTCATAAAATCTTTCGTAACATTCCATTAAGACTTTCTTATCAAAAACGGAAACAACATTTGAAAGAAGTCTATAAAAATTCATAGATATTTGATTGTTGCTTTCAAATGGAAACTTAATAAAACATAATTCAATAACACCATCAGAAATTTCTAAATTATATTCAGAGTCCTTTCTCTCATTTTTATTTTTTGAAAGCTCTTTATATAGTTTTAAAGATAAAGAACGCAATTTCAATAAATATGGGGTATCATCTAATTGACATATTGACAAAGAATCCGCCAACAATCTTTCAATAACAGAATTATTAATATCAGAAAGTGATGAGAATTTAGATAATAATTCAAATATATTCAGTAGAACCAATCTAACAACGGTAAATTCTTCATCGTAGATAATTTCGGTATCCAATAACTTAGAAATAGAATTCAAAACCATATTCAGTCTTTGTTCAATTATTGGAACAAAAGATTCTTGAATTTTATCTATTTTAAGCATATTTGTCAAGAGAATTAATGATTTATATGAATGTGTAACCATTTCAGTTTCTCTAACACCGATTACTTCGCATGCCAAGGCCGTTCTTAGTTTGTTCAATTCCTCACATGTATTGTACTTTTCCAAAGAAAGTAGCAAGGCAGATATAATAATCATATTACCATCTGTGTTATCCTTTCCTTGGCTTCTAATAGCCTTTAATACGTATTTTTCAATAGTCGGGATTAACGATTGGAATTTGTGCATCGAAATTGTATCAACTTTATTAAACAATAACCGATAAAGAATTTTTGCATTATAAAATTTTAGTACATCGGTGTCTGAAAATTCACTTGATAAGATGAGGCTAACAAATGAATCCTTAGTTTCATCATTGCTTTTATCACTGCTTGTGATAGATTCAACGAGTTTTACAAAGGCACTTTCATCAGCCACTGAATTCAGATAGTTATTATTTTCAAACTGTAAATAGGAATCTTTTGGTGCATCTGAAATACAATTGAAATCCATTGCTACTTCGGAGATCATGGATAATAATAATAAGTTTCTGCTGTTTCTTAAATTTGGAAGTTCAGTAACTAAAGAATCAAGGAATAAACCAAGTTTAACAAATTTTTCCACAATCTCCAAATTTAATGGTTCGTTTGAAACAGGAAGTAGAAAAGTATTTATGCCTAAACTATCAACGAGTGAAATTCTATAATCTATAAATGGCATATAGTCGTTGAAAAATTCTCCAATATTAGTTGGGAAGAAAACATATGCCAATTCTGGTTCTAGAGTAATAATTGTGACAGCATGAGGTAAATAAACAGTATATTGCTTAGAATAGTCATTTTTCAAATAAGCAACAATAGAAGTTAACAATAATTTACACGCAGTATATCTAGTTTCTGAAAAAGAAGTTGAAATACTGAAAATAGTATTGGATATATCATCTGAAACTTTTAAATATGCTGTTGAAATAAAATTTGTCGAAATAAATAAGAATTCTAAATTTTCTTTGCTCAAATTCTTTATATTTTCGCAGAATTCTGGCATTCTACCTTTTGAAGAGGCAGCTGTGTATAATTCCGAAATATTATTTTTGTTAATGAATTTTGATTTACTGAAATCTTTAAAGTTTTCAAAATTATAGCTTTTAATATACTCAGAAATCAATTCATTTACAACGGATGATCTTTGTTCCATTAATTTAAACAAGGTATTACTATCAATATCATTTAATGTCATGATAACTTTGGAAGGTTCAATTTGATTTGAAGTGGATGAAATAAAAAAGTCTTCTATCACTTGAATTGGTTCAATATCTTCAAACTTCATTGAAATGTATTTTGATTTTGAAAAGGCAATTAAAATCATTGATAATTCTGTATAAGTTGATTCTTCAATTATGGTAGGAATTTCATACATCACCTTCATTATTAGTTCTAGTAAATTAGGTGAATTTGATTCAATTAATGTGTTGTAGATTTTAAGTATCTCTCTAGTGACTAGGGCATCAGTAGATTGCTTTTCGAATAGAACACCTTGTAAATATTCAGATAATTCATTTAATGACTTTTGATTTTCTTCATTGTTCAATAATAAAGTAACAATATTTTGGAGATATGAAATGTGTTTCTTATCGTCGTGATAATCAACTAAACTATCCTTTAGTTTACATACCAAAAAATCGGATGTTAGTTGATTTGATAGAAACTTCAGTAAACCAGGTAGTTTCATTATCTGATTTCCATTTTGAAGGGTTTCAATAATATCCAATTCTTTAATATTATTGATATCTAAATTAGCATATTCAAGGAAATTCAGATATTGTTCCCAAAATTCAGAAAACAATTGTGGTCCAAATCTGCCCAAAAATGGTTTTTCATTTAATGCCTTACTAGCATTACGCAGAATAGGTAACCATTCCAACTCTAAATCTAGTAAATTATGCTCAGACGACTTTTTTAAAAATAGCATTAGTATTGGGAAATAGCCAATTGTTGGATGCAATGAACTAACAGTAAAAAACGTAATTAATTTAGCTTTTGATGATTTGTCATAAGTCCATAATTTACCTTCCTTGTAGTCATCAAATAAAATTAAAACGCTAATAATTGTTGTTGATAAAGAAGAAATAGTCAATGAGTTGTTTGAATTTAGTTGAGAAAGTGATTTTAGTAAATATTTTGACATTACCTTCAATATTTCTTTGTGAGATTTCAAATAATTAACTTTACTCAATGTTTGAATTAATTTTAACAAAGCTTCATATACCTTCAAGTTATTCAAATTTTTAAAAGATAATTGTTTCCAAAGAAGTTCATTTGACAATATTTCTTTGTACTCTGACTTAAAAGTTTCGATTTTTTTACCTTCCTCAACTGTTTTAGAGATTAAATTTATAAAAAGATAAATAGAATTTACTAACAATCTGTTATATCTTAATGCTGACAAGTCTTTATCAATATAGTGTTCATCAGTAATAGTTTTCGAATTTTCGATTAACATTGAATATTTCAATAAATTCAAAATTTGTTCATGGAATACATTCCACAAAGATGCAATTTTTTTAGGATCACTGTTAAAACATTCTTGTAATTCTTTATTACATAGTTGAGATACATAAGTATCATTATCACAACATCCTAATAATAATAAAGGAATTAGATCCTTTAATGAAGTTCTAATTTTTTTACCTAATGTTTTGATTAGTTTGAATGTAATTTGATGTGCAATACTCCTAATAATTTTAGATTCATTAACAACCAGTTTTGGATATACTTGTGACCAACATAGAACTAATATATCATTTTCTAAAAGGTATCTGCTATTTGCATCATCACTGGTCTTGTTGATAAATTTCAAAAAATCATTTAATGCCTTTTCCTTTGTAGTTTCATCTCTTTTCAATAAAGATTTAAAAATCAAAACCAATTCATTTGATTGCAAGGAATTAATCAAAGATTGTTCAGGTATACCGTCAAAGTAATTCAATGAAACGATTACACCATTATGACCCAGTCCAAAGTCATCTGAGTACTGTTGAAAAGTATTTATATTCCCACCAAATGACATGTCTCAAATCGAGTTATTCTATCGACAATTAAATTGTTGAACAGATCTTCTGATTTAATAATTGTAGGCAATGACTATCGATCGTATAGAAGTGTATAGAATGTAAACAATTGGAATCATTCTTCTAGTTCAAATGATATTTTTATCAAGCTTATTTCAAATTTCACAACTTTTCAAAATTTCGTCATGTGAAAAGATTTGTAATAATTTTGCCTTGTTGAATATTAAAGAGTGTAAATTCTAAAAATTAAAACGTATAAACAGATGTCAGTATAAAGAATTGAATATGACAATTAAATATATACTTCAATTGGTCTATAAAATATTTATCATTTCAAATAATCTGTATTATAAGTAATAATTAGTACACTAGAAAAAAAAAAATTTGGACGAGTCCGGAATCGAACCGGAGACCTCTCCCATGCTAAGGGAGCGCGCTACCGACTACGCCACACGCCCTGTAATTGAATACACTTGTAAAAAAATAGTAAGACCTAGAGGTTTATTTGGTAGCAGCAATGTCATGTGAAGTTTATTAGGGAGACATGTTATTTATTACATCAGTAATTAATTATAATAAATATTATTTTTATTTTAATGTTAGTAAGAATTAGAATATTTGGTTGAAGTATTCAACCAAATAGAAACTGGAATTTCTTTGATTTAATTGATTGACAAACTTGAAACTTCAAAATGGGGTTTTTCTTTCCATTGATTCTTAAAACTATATGTAAATGAATATTTTGATACAACTTCAGAGGTTTAACAATTAGAGTTCTTTTGGGTATTTAAAAAAGTTTTTGAAGTCGACATTAAAATTGCGACTTACATACAGCTCAAATATAAATATTTTCAAGAAAATAAAAGAACGTTTAGTCTGTATATTTCAGATACGAGCTTGTAAATGATTGCGCTATATAGTTTAAGTATTTGAAATAGTATCTATGATTCAATGTTAGTCAACCTAAATTATCACTAACCGGTTTTTTGTAATTGTTGTTGTACTCCATCCTTTACTAATAGAAAAATGCTGTGATTATCAAGGTGAATTGATACATCAATGGGGGCAATTGTCCTTCTAGGCTGAATGGGTACAATATTTTGTGAGTTTCTTTTTTTTTCATTCTTCGTAAATCACTTTTAAATAGGAAAAAGAGAAATATTTATCAATGTGTAACCAAGACAAAAAATATGATATACTTTATCAACAAGGGGGTGGCGGGGGGTATAAGCCAACAGATATATGTCGTTGTAATCCAACAAAATGACTATGTTGTGAACTCATAACTAGGGCTGGTTTGGCACCATATTGGGAAAATTGCCAACATAGTAAGATGCCAATA
>JAJMAX010000151.1:0-18788 GCA_030565105.1 Vanderwaltozyma verrucispora | reverse complement strand
TTTGATCGTTCGTGGCTATTTGAAAAGTATACAGAAAGCAAGGAGACGTGTTATTATTATGATGGCGACCAATTGAGAGTCCATTCCCCACGAACTATTTTATTTACTGATAAAGATTTACTGTACGAGCCGTGGATTTTAACTCAGTTTTCCTCTTTTTATTGGCGGTGTCACAGGAACTTCAGCGATCGGACACTGGATATCTATAATGAAGAAGGAGACCGTACTCCTGATGATGGGAACGTATCTGGGTTAGGTATGCTGTTTATACTGAGGATGGAGGTTGAGCAGTGGTATGAGAGTAATGCCGTTGATAGGAAGAGTTTCGTTTATTCAAAAGTCTAATTTCTTTTCAATCAATGTACTGATTAAGACACCTTTAAAAATTAATTTATATTCTATTTAGATATTCTGAAAACTATATATATTATTTAACTAGAGAAAATTCAAAAGCAGAGGAACAGAATGTAATTTTTCAAGTAAAAACATAAGGCCTATGTTAGGTAGTGTGGTGTTTTTCAAGTATGGTACAATTAGTTACTTGGCATTTTTGCATGTCAGTTGAACGAATCAGCTTATTTGCTTTAGAAACAATCTTGTAATGAGATCCATCTAGTATATTCCATTTTTTTTAATCCCCATTAATTTATTTACTTTTTTGAAATCATTAAATGTCATTTTTTTTCCAGTTTCTTTTGCTTTAGAAATAAAATTACTATCATCAGCATCGACATATTCGTCATAGCCCATTTTATCTTAATAACTATTCTTCATAGTTTCATACCTATTTTTCTAATTCCATCTAGAATTTTTCTAACATCATTTACAATATTTGGATCCGTTGACATATAGGGTAATACTTGAATTAAGGAGAACCGCTATTAGTCATAATTATTAGTAATAGAGATAATTTTGACTAATCTTTTTCATTTTACTTTATGTGAACTTATTTCAGTTTATGTTTTTCTATTTATTCCTTTTTTATATTATTATATACTTATATATATTATAAAAGAATAAGCAACTCCTACTTAATTAATTGTATAAGTTATTACAACCTTTGCCTAATAGCTTATTATGTCTTCTCAACTAAATGTGCTCAATTCTTCCAGACCTTACAACAACAGTATAGAAAGAAGTATGTTAAAAACACGAATAGATATTGCCAAAAAGGTGCATGATAGTTACAAACTTTTCAACTTCCAATGATCAGAACCTAGATTTGCCTACTTTGAGCAGATGCTCTATATTTTACTATTCCTATTGTATGATCTACTACAGATGCAAATTTCGCTTTTTTTTTTAATCTTTAGGATATTGATTTTATACCTGAGTCCACGCAGCATTTTTATTTAAAAACCACTCTAGCACAAAAAATAACTACAATAAAGATATAAATAATAATTAAAATATAATCTTCCTCTGTAAATTTTATATCCCCACTATTGGTCTTTTTAATTCGGCACAATTATAGTCAAAATAGTATCAGTATTCTTTTTGTCCAGTAATAAACCACATGTAGCATATACAAAATCGAACGATAAAACAGTAAAAACAATAAAAAGCTCCTAGCATGAAGATATTTCCCATTCTCTGCTTTCAGTATTTTTTGTACCGATATCAATTAGTCTATTAAACAGACCATCTGGTTCATACAATAAGGCTAATATTTTATTACTTAGTATGTCACCAAATAAACTTACTTCAAATAATTCATGTTTAACATCAATTTAATTAGAGAATAGATAAATATACCCTCTCAAAAATTGAAGTTCTTTTTTGTTTTCACTAAAGAATCGAATAATAAATTAATTTGGTTGATATAGTTTCAACTAACTTCTTAAAACGATGTTTTCCTCATGTACCTTTGACATTTAGTTTATTTTCTAATTTCATAAAAGAAACTTTCCTATTTTCTTTTTATGCAGAAAATTCATCAAATAAATCCCTTAGTAGAACAAATAATAAAAAGTACCTGCTTCATATTTAATAAGAAGATTAACTTATCTTTAAGTTCGAAATAAGACCACCCATATATATATATTAAAATGAATATCTCTACTGATTAAATTTGATGAATATATAATATTTTAATACGGAATATGGCTCGTCATTCGCTTTATCGTGTTCATTGATAGTAGATGATAAGCTAAAATTGAATTCCAGATTTTCATTTTCCTTAGTTATATTAGTATTGGATGTTATCTATCAATCTATTGATAAGATCATGATCTTTTTCGAAGCAAGGCACTAAATTGTCTCTTTTTTTAGGTTTAAGATGCTTCACAGATGTCATATCTAATCATATTCTTAATTTAAACAGTAGATAATCAACAACTTATTCTAACAAATACCTGCTTGTCATATATATTTAGTTATTTTACAAATAAAAAACACTTTCTCTTATATTGTAATTAATGCATAAACCTTCATTGAATATCATGTTGCCAGAAATATTGTTGTGATATTTCTTGTTTCGACCAGCGCATGGAGTATTTAAGACGGCCTTAATAGCTAAAGTAGTGCCCACAACTTGAACAACCAATTCGAGAAAAACGATCTCCCAACGTCTGGTCTTCAAATACTGTTGGACAGCCATATTTCTCTTTCTAACTCCTCTTCCCTTAGTTTTTATTTTTGGTACCAGAATATGGCTGACTTCTCACTTTGTTCATCTAATAGCTTTTCAAAAACTTTTCTTGAGAACTAAGCTCTATAGACATCAAAAATATCATCAGGAACTGTAAGATAGTCCAAACTAAGTACCAACTCATTGTAACCACCATATGTGCTTTTGATAACTCTGAATATGGGATATGCTTTTTCAACAGCTCAATAAAACTAGATGCACCATCACCACCTTAATTCTGTGTGCAGGCCAAAATTCCATTTATCTTCTTTTAGACACCATTTGTATATTTTGATGATGAGCAATTAATAAAAGTTATATGTAGGTAATACATTGTGTTCTTAGGAATAAGGAGAATTTAGATATTAACAGATTAAACCTAAAACTTCTATTTTAATATTTATTGGAGACTGATGTTTAAAGGTCTTCCCTCATTTTGCATTGTTTTTCATTATATCCATCTTATTTGTTCCCACTAGAAAATTCCTTGATTTACGGAACTACCAATAACTAATGTTAGTTCTTTTCTTTGAATGGGCTGGTAACGATCAAATCTGCAAAGAATCACTTCCTGTTACAATTTAAAATTTAAAGTAAAATTGATGATCGCACATGTCTCTAGGCCACATAAGCTTAGGATCAAATTTATTAGGTACTTTATGCAATGGTGAATGATCTAGGGATTGTGCTGCACTATAACTTGTTAATGATGTGAAGAGTGATTTACATTTTCTCTCGAAGGACTTTAACTGTTTGTAGTCATCCTTTAGCAACTCTGTACATTTAGCTTCACCTTCCTTATCTTTAGGAGGTATCATGTAGTTGTATTTAGTTCATTGTTGTTTGTATCAATAGATCAGAGATTGGAAAAACGTCAAAACAATGATGAAAAATAACCTTCTCAAACCAAGGGAGTAATTTCACAGAGTCTTGTTTAGCAGATATACAGTTGTTGAGCTAGAAAACAATTACATGGATCCTCGTATTGACAGTCTAAAACAAGCAGTATATGTTGTACAAAGTCTAATAGTTCTATGCAAATTATTACATAAATTTCTTTGCTCATTTTCATACATTTTCATCTCGATTTATTATTGTTGTGCGTGTGCTTCACGCAGCTTTCCATTTACAACAGGCCTTGAGTAAGCAAAGAATGTTGAGATATAAAGTTAAAACCTAACCGTAGACATCAGTAGCAAATTGCTAATTAACGATTTTAATTGTTGTTAAATTTGTTTTTGACTTAAGAGCTCATCTCAATTTAATGAAGGCTGAACGATGCTGTGAAGAGTTGTAAAGCTATACAGGCATAAAATGAAAATTTCATAGAGAAATTAATTACCAACACAGATAGGTATATGACGATTACACAATGTTAAAACTCTGAGTAATGGTACATCTAATTACTATTTGCTATGAGTATGAGTATGCAACAAAAAATCACACATTCTTTATTTTGATACAAAAAGCTAGAAACAAGTTATATCTCTAACAATGGTCAACACCCACAATGGAATAATGCATATGTAATGAAGAAAATTGCACAGAAACAGTTATTTAGGTAAGTATATTGCCATCCCACGGTACCATTACAGTACCATTGCTAATATAATAGACAATGTTATCCTTCTCTCTCCATCTTACTGCCAAAAACAAACACGATAGACTATGGAAAGAGCCACAGATACTAATAACTAACTTTACCACTCCTGAATTAGCTTAATAGTGGCTGTGACGAGAAAGGGTCGATGAGGTTAAGTGTATTTCCCCTTTCGGCTGTTTTTAGACACATCTGCTCAAATTTTTCAGAATCTCTTTCTTGTTCGTGGTTTTATACCTTTTTTGTCTGCGCTTGAAAAGTGGTATTGAAGAAAAAACGTCTCATTTTAATTGTACGTAATTAATGGTTTATCAATTTCCAAAAATAATTGCAATAACCATAATTGAGCATCGCAATGAGACTCTTACAACTAGGTTAAGCATTCTGACCAGTCTAGTAGTGGATAGATAACTTGTTGTTAATTAAATATACTATTTGCGTGTTTGTCTTATGTGTAAAAAACACTCTCTTTTCCGTTATTCCAAACAAATTTTAAACTATAATCCACAAAAATAATAGCTAAATGGATAGGATGTAACTGAAATACTGAGATACTGAAATATCTTGCTAGTATGTGTTTCCTTCGATCGTGAGATATTTTGCATATCTGAGCAAGATACAGACGTATAGATGTTTATTTATATATATATGTTAGTCTGTATTTGTTTGTATGCATGTAATTATTCTTAACCACTTTTATAGTTAGTAGTTTAATATAATGGACTCAATATCCATTATATGATAAATACATAAACGGTATACATACTGTCACTATTTTGTTACTTAAACAATGTCAAGTTTATCAGTAGATACTGCTAAAAGGATTTTGATTAATAGAAGATTTTTTAAACACTATTTATATGGAATATTTATTTTAATTGGAATATTAATTGCAATTCATACTTCAAATAACAATTTTAAAACAGAACATTATAATAAATTATTATCTAATATTTCATTTAAGAATGAAAATAAAAGCCTTAAAGATATTGTTTCATCAATTCAAATTTCACCAATTGATCGAGTACCTGTTTCACCATTAGAAATAATACCTGATTATGATAAAATGGTTAATATTAAAAGGAAAACAATTTGGAATCCATTTAATAAGAAATATTATAAAAGCTTTACTAATTTAGATATAAATGACCGTTGTAAGTTTTATTTTAATCATTTATATACAATTAATAAAAATTGGAATAATGATTTAGATACAGTTTCATTCTTTATTAATGACATTGAAAATAATAAATATTCAAAATTAAAAGATGAGGATGGTATTTCATTATTTGATGATGATACATTAAAATTACATAAAAGAAAAAATGATATTGGTTTAGTATTTCAAAGGACAAGACTTTATGAAACTTGTTTTATAAATAATAATATAAATATTAATGAATTATTTGATTCTGTCGATGTAAGACAAGAAAACATTTTAAATGAAGTTGAACAATTACATAAAGAACAATATTTTAAAGAAGATGATTCAAATGTAATAAAAAACCAATTCGACTTTGAACATAGGATGTTCCCATTCATCAAATCTTTTGATCAAAATACTTTTAAAGATATTATACCATCCTTAACAAAAGGTGATGGAATTTTTCTACAACCAGGTTATTTACCAGTTCATAACTCAAATACAGGAATTGCATCTAGTACTAAAGAATATAAATATGATAAAACAAAATCATTTTGGGGAAATTGGAATGAAATGAGTAAACAAGTTGCAAACCGTGGTATTGTGCTGAGTTTTGCTGATGAACATTTGGATACAGCAATAAGGTTAATTGCTACTTTAAGATTTTCAGGTAACAAATTACCAATTCAAGTAGTATATAAGAATAACGATCTTTCAAAGGAAAGTATGGCAAAAATATTACATGCTGCAACAGATAAGGATATTGAGTTTCCAACTGAAAAGTTCCCAAATGGAAAACCAGCAAAACAAGAAATATGGTTTTTAAATGTAAATCAGACATTAGATCCTAAGTTTGTTGAAAGTTACACTAGCTTCAAAAATAAATGGTTGGCAGTAATGTTTAATTTGTTTGAAGAATTTATTTTCCTTGACACAGATGCAATTAATTATGTCGATTTTAATGAATATTTTGAGATGGAAAAGTATAAACAAACAGGAACTCTTTTCTTCAAAGATAGAATGCTACCAGATAAATCAAACGAAAAATGTATTGCTATTTTTGAAACTTTACCTCCAGGAATTTTAGAAAGTGCTTATTTTGGTAATTTTCCATTTATCGATGCTGATTATGTTGAAGATCAATGTAAACGTTACTTAACAATAGAAGAAAACGTTTATAAAAGCTATTTCCAAGACGGCAAACAGCATCAAATGGAAGCTGGGTTAATCGTTATCAACAAAACCAAGCACGTAATTCCTTTGGTGATATCATCAATGATGCATATGGCCAGAAAGGTAGGAGAATGTAGTTATGGGGATAAAGAGTTTTTTTGGCTTGGTTTTGCAGTTGCAGGGTCCGGATACTCATTTTACCCAGTGAATGCAGGTACCATTGGTAATTATATGGAAACACAGAACACAGAAAATTCTGTTCAGAAAAGAATTTGCAGTATTCAAATAGCACATTTTTCAGAAACAAACAAATTACTTTGGTTAAATGGTGGTGCCAATAATTGTAAATTTAAAGGTCAGGCAAAAAGTGACTGGTATAACACCCGTTATAAAGATTATAATAAAAATTTTGCAAATTTTGAAGAATTTAAAGAATTCTATGAAGAAAAACCAATAAATGCTGATTATGGGATAATTGCTGCCGATTTTGAGGGTGCTTGGGATAAATATCTTGATAATTGTAAAGGTTATTTTCATTGTGCAAAGTACGAATCTAAATTAAAAAAATTCAGTTTCCATGAAAAGAAAGTAGTTGGTACTTTTTTTAAAATAGATGAAGATGAAAAAAGAAAAATCAATAGCATAAATAACATATGGGCAAATTTTGAAACCAGTCAATTTTAAATTATGAAGTGAACAATAATTAGTTATATTTCACTTCATTTTACTCTAACAACTGGCATCCCTTAAAAAAGATAGATTGATGAAATCGCCAAGCATACTTACCTATCAAACTTATTATAATTCATAAGTAAGCTTATTGGACAGTTTGATAATTGAGTGTTTTGAGCAAATAAATATTCAGCTTACGTATAATTTATTATTAAACTTGATAAAGAGTTCGATCTGGTCGGATCCAGATACATGCTAGTTCATATTTGATTTCTTGTTGCACTTTGAAATGAATAACTTTTTATAGAATAAATATACATTGTTTAGCCAATAAGTTCACAATAAGTTAATATGCAATGTTTGCATACTGTAGAAAGTTTGACTATAGATATCAGAGGTATTTCACTTTTTCACTACTAATGGCTACTTTCTTGAAAATTCTGTATCTCTTGCAAGCACCGTTTTCAATGAAAAAATATTGTAATAGAATAAAAAATTAGATGAAAAAACTGCATAAATACGTTACGTTTTTGCTTACGAATATGTAATTTAATAATTATATACGTTAACAAGAACAGTATATTTGTACTCTGAATCAATCTAGAATGACAGAAGAAGAAAAATTGAATACGTTTATTGAATGGTCAAAGGAAAATGGTGCAATTATCGATGATTGTTTGCAATTCAGTTATTCTAAGTCTAGTGGAATTTCTTGTTACACTTCGAAAGAAATCGATTCAAATAAAATTTTAGTTCGTGTTCCAAAACATTTATTATTCACAAGAAGTTTGGCTGAAAAGAACTATGATGTTGACTCATCCGACCCTAAGTTATCGGACATCGACCCAAATGCTTTAACTCAATTGTACCTTGCTTCACTAAAGTTTGGAGAATCAGCTAGTAATCACTTTTTTGAACCATATTTGAATGTGTTACCTGCAGAATTAAATACTCCATACTTTTGGGGAGTTGAGACAGTTAATTTACTAAAGGGTACTGATTTATTTTTAAATATTGAGAATAGCATATTGCAGATTTATAATGAATGGGTTAAACTTTTGACAGTTTTAAATATTCCAACATCTGACTTATTAAATGATAAAGAAAACACAGCATCAGCTTTATTAAATTATATTTACAATTGTAAGACTGGCAAAACTGCAATTGAAACTAATAGCTTTTATGCATATATTTGGGCTCATAGTATTTTTACCTCAAGAGCTTTTCCTCAATTATTAATTGAAACCGATGAAAGACCTAACTTACAGCAAGGGTTTTTATATCCTGTTATTGACTTACTTAATCATAAAAATGGTGCCAATGTCAGTTGGACTTACTCTGAAGATAATTTATGTTTTTCTCCAAAGGACAAAATTGATGCTGATAATGAAGTGTTCAACAACTATGGAGACAGATCAAACCATAATTTAATTTTGTCTTATGGATTTTTCGTTGACAATAATACATACGATGAAACGAAAATGACTTTAAAGTTGGATTCAAAAGTTATATATAATGCACAAAAAGATGGTATTAAACTATCCAGAGAAGAAGTCATTAATTCTGATTCTGTACAATTTACAATCAAAAGTGATTCCGATCTACCCCCTCATCTAATTAACTTTTTTGGATATCTAGTTAAAATGAACTCGGAAAAGACTTTATCCATCAGATCTTTATTAGAAGGCTGTGATAAATTATTTCCAATCATTGAAGCAAGAGCAGAATCATTTAAAAAAATGATAAAATTTGATGCTTCCAAATTGAAAAATAGCAGTTCTCAAAATATTTCAATTGTTAAAAGTTTCTTAACTTCAGAAAGAAAACTTTATAATTATGCCTTAGAAAAAGTTCCACAATTGCAAAAGAAAATTTTAAAGGAATCAAAAGAATCAGTTTCTTTTAAAACTTTATTTAAGAGTGACAAAACCTTTGCAAATTGTATGCTTTTAACCTCTGGTGTTACAAATTTTAATGATATTCTTCAAAAAAATTGCCTAAGAGAAGCTTTACTGTTATGGATTGTAAGAATATCAAATCGAGACTCTTATTCAAAGAAGTTTGATTTTTCCTATCCAACTTTCATATATGAAACTTTTCAAGAAGTAAGTTCCACAATTGTAATTGAAAGAGAGGATGTTACTGATTTTATGGATTTTTACAAAACCTTATTTCCTCATTTGTCACAAAAAATTCCTGAAGTATTTGATAAAGGTAACTGGGGAATTAGACAATTTATTATTGCTGATACTGTAATGGATAGAATTATTTGGACAAAAAGGGCAACAAATGAACCTATTTTCATAAAAGAACAAGCTTACCAATTATAGGTAGATCTGTAATATATAATATACTAACTTCAGCATTTAAATGATTTTTCGTCAATAAAAAGTAATATTAAGTACGATATATATACTTGATTACCTAGTTAAGAATCTCAAATAAGTACGATTTAGTCATTGTTGAATCCATTTACTAATCGACTAAAGTAGTACCTTGCACTATTGTATGTATTTTCGTACAGCATGTAATAATATCTTCTTACCCTCAATGAAGATCATCATGACTACTTAAAACCATAATTAAATATCAAAAGGAAGATCCAATGAAACAGGTTTTAGCTAGTTTGAGGGTTATAATCAAAGTGATGGGGAACGATATTGATCTATTAACGTTATTGGAAGAGAGCATTTCAAGACTTGAAAAAACAATTGGGAATAATGCAACAAATATTGCGAATATTGGTGATATTTTACAAACAATAAATGCGAAGTTACAAAGCATTATCAATGAAGGATCACGATATAGTTTATCATTTATGAAATTATTTAATGAATGGTGTATTCATGAACAAATGGAGGCAACTGAATCGTTTGATAGGAAGAAATTTTATTTAATAATTACCAATTATGAAAATATCATTCAATTAATCAAAAATTTACGGCAATTAGAATTAACGTATGAAGAGGTTCTGGGTGACAATTGGTTGAAAAACATTGGTAATTTGAATAACCTTACAACTTCAAGTGATTTATTTCACAAATTACCCTTATTGTTTAAAAAGTGTGATCCATTATTAATTAAATCATTGATAACTGTCGATAAGTTCTATCGTCTGAATAAAAAATCTAGTTTTTTGATGAAACATTCTTTAAATAGACTCAATGAACTTCAAACTGAAATAAATCGATTACAATTGACACAGTTTAATGACCGTTTGGAAAGTTGATCAACTTCTTCACTTCCAGCTATTTCCAAGATTAATTGATTGAATTTATTAAGCAAATATAAGAGAATTGACACTCATCATGTCTCACATTTTATGTCAATAGCATCATTAAGCCATTTAGACATCAAGAGCTTGAATATATCTTCTTCTCTCTACTTTATTGGTAAAATATAGTATCAGTATACGGTTATTGTATGGTACACGTGACCTGTATTTGTACAAAATGTGTGGCTTTCCATCAATTGTTTGGTACCTAGAAAGTTTAATTAGTAATAATAATACAAGATTAAAGGTTAAGATGGTATAAAATAGCAGATAGTTAACGGATTTCAAGAATCAGATGTCGATTAGTCTTTAATGATTTATGAATCTATACTTTAAATACATTAATATATAGCGCTTAGCTGATTCATGTGATTATGGAGAGTAGTCGGTTATTAAACGATATATCATCGCAAGATGGTGTTGATGATAGTAATGACAATAAACTTATACTAATTAGAGAAAATAATGAACATGGTTATCTTAGTACATTAGAATATGGGTATTCGTATAATGACAATGAAGATTTGATGTTTTTAAAGAGTACTACTGATAAAGTCGAAGAGAGAGCTTTGATAACTGAAGTACCTCAGGGTAGACATTTAGGAATATTTTCTACAATGGTTTTGTTTCTATCAAGAATGGTTGGTTCAGGGATATTTGCGACACCTTCCAGTATATTTGTAAACTGTGGGGGCAATGCTACATTATTTTTATCCATATGGGCATTATCTGCATTATTAGCATTTTCAGGATTGTACGTCTTTTTAGAATTTGGTTCTTGGTTACCAAGGTCTGGTGGGAGAAAAAACTTTTTAGAGCAAGCATATGATAAACCATATCTACTAATGAGTGTTTCATTTGTGTGTTATACTGTTTTGACTGGCTATGCAATGTCGAATGCAATAGTTTTTGGGAAATATTTATTAGCTGTTTTAGGATACAACGATTCTCCGATTTCTAAATACATCAGTATTGGTCTCATCATCATTGTTGTGCTGATACATGGGACTTCTGTTAAAAGAGGTGTTATAATACAAGATTTTTTGGGAGGATTAAAATTTATTTTAATTTTCCTAATGTGTTTAACAGGTATTTACTCATTATATTATCCCGGTAATGCTGGAACTCATGCACAAGTTTTATTATGGACTGGATTCCATGATAAATCTTATTTATCTGTATCATCCATTGCATCTGCGTTTATTAATGCTTTTTTTTGTTTCTCAGGTTGGGATAGTGTTCATGCTGTATCATCTGAAATAAAAAATCCGACGAAAACTTTGAAAATAGCAGGTCCTATTTCAGTACTCATATGTTTTTGTTGCTATTCTCTAATGAACATTGCATATCTAAGACTTCTGACCTATGAAGAAATTAAAGAAGCAGGCCCTTTAATTGGTTCCGTTTTATTCAGAAAATTATTTGGTGAATATATAGGAGGGAAATTGATGTCTATTTCAATTGCTTTATCATCTGTATCCAACATATTTGTTGTATTATATGGTATTTCAAGAATGAATCAAGAAGTTTTTAGAGAGGGATATTTACCATTTAGTGATAAATTGGCCAGAAATTGGCCAAGAGACGCTCCATTACCTTCGTTATTAGTTTGTGGATGTTTGACAATTTTATGGTTATCGGTATTGCCATCCGATGGTGCATCTTTTAACTATCTTGTCAATATGGAAGGTTATGGCAATCAATTTTTCTTCTTTTTAATCTCAGTAGGCTTGATAATTTATAGGAGAAAGAGAAGTGATGAAGTTCCATTGATAAAATGCCATCCCCTAGGTGTAATAACAATGATTATAGTTTCTCTGTATTTATTGGTTGCCCCATTTTTTGGTGATCAAACAGGAAACAAAGTAGGATTTTTTCCCTCTTATCAAATAATGGCACTTATTTTAATATCAACCTGTTTTCTATATTGGCTTCTATTTTTTTTCATCCTACCTCAAATTATAGGATATGAGTTAGTCCCTCGTTTGGTGACATTAAATGATGGCCTGATTATCACGAAATGGACTAAAAAATATTTCTATGATATTAATCCCAATGAATAAATTGATAATATTCTTAAAGAAAGTTATTTATAATTAAATATATACTTATCTTATCTAAATAAATTGATGAGCTTTAACTTATTTTGAGTTTAATTTTTCGACAAAAGCTTCTTTTGATAATTCAATCAAACTCTCCAATTCACCACTATGTTCACACATACTGTAGAAAATACTATTTTTATTTAATAGTAAAGAATAAGGATGATCATATTCTTTGATTTCACCAGCATCCATAACCAAAATTTTATCGTAATCAATTACAGATCTTAATCTATGAGCGATAGTTAAAACAGTACTGTTTTCAAATTCCGATCTTATAGTAGCCTGTATCTTAGTATCAGATGCGTAATCGATAGAAGCAGTAGCTTCATCTAATAATATGACTTTAGGAGCACGTAATAATGAACGTGCTAAACACATTAATTGACGTTGACCTTGAGACAAGTTATTACCACCCTCTTTAATTTCTGTCTTCAAGTTCAAAAATTTATTTGCATTTTCAGAGTGGACGGAAGAAGTTTCTGTTTCAGATCTATCCAGTCCTTCCTCAGATATCAAATTAACTCTTGTTAAAGCTTCAAATATCTGCTGGTCACTGTATTCATTGTATGGGTCTAGATTACTCTTAATTGTTCCAGAAAATAATGTTGGGTCTTGTGGAATAATTGTAATAGACCTACGTAATCTCTTTAAATCGAGTGATGTAATATCAATACCATCAATTTTAATACTACCAGTTTCTGGGTCAATGAACCTAAATAATGCCGTAATGATAGTGGACTTACCAGCACCAGTTCTCCCAACAACACCAACTTTCATTTTTGGATCAACTGTAAATGATGCATTTTTTATAACCCTTGGTAAATTAGGAGCATAACGTAATGACAAGTCATTAACTTCAATTTTACCCTCTTGTGGCCAGTTTGGTGAGACATGCGATATTTCAGAATTATAAGGTTCTTGTTCAATTTCTGAATATTCTTGTAATCTTTCGACTGAATTCATATTCATTTCTAAACTAGAATAATCTCTAACTAACCATAAGGCACATTCAGTAAACGAAATAGCATAGGTTAGTGAAATACCAGCCATACCAGAGTCAATAGCATCTATGTTCAAAAGAACAAAAATACCAGCTCCGAAAATTACCAAAGCACCGACAAAGTCAACTCTTATTGACAGCCAACGATTAGCTACCCATAAATAAAAAAATGGTTTATTGTTTTCATCTATTTTCTCCAAATTTTCTCGCATAAACCTAGATTCGTCACCATAAGCACGAACGGTAGTGACACCAACTAGAGTTTCTGAAAAATGTTGATAGATTGGGGATTTAGTTGTGGATTCAAATCTTTTCAATTCACGGGAACCAGTTAGATAGAATATACCAATTAAGTAATATAATATACCGACAACAAAAGCCACAGATATAAATTCCGGAGTAATAAAAATAATCAGCGAAATGGTCATTAGTAGTTCAACAACACAATAAAAAAGGCCTTCAAAGTATGGAGTAAGCTCTTGATCGACAGATTCGATATCTTTGGAAAATCTGTTCATAATTCTTCCAATTGGAGTTGCATCAAAAAATCTAAGTTTAGAGTGTAAAGCTTGATTTAATAAATTTTTAAAAATTTTTCTCGAAGCATTAATACCAGTATAAGCTGCGTAAACGTTTTTGGAGGAGAATATAGCCGCATCGATAACACCAATCAAGAAGTAGATTGCTAAATAATAGGTATTAGAACGCTTTTCTCTTGAAATTGCATCAGAATTATTTGCTGATTCATATGCAGTATCCCAAACGGTGTCAACCATCGCCTTCATTTGAGAATTAATACTTTTTGTATAAAATGCCCATTTATTTTTTGCGATATCCACAACTTTAATATCAGTTGAGACCCAATCACGAACCCACCAAGATTGCCCAATATATATACCCTGAGCAGTAAATAAGATTGCACCAATAATAATAAAAACTTTAAAACCACCAAGGAGACCCATGTACCATTTATAGATATTCAAATTTACACTTCCTTCAGCTTTAGCTTCTTCTTCAACCAATTTACCAGTTTTAGTACGCTCTGCGTCAGTTGGTACTTTTTTTGATGATTCTTTTGCAGATTTTTGGCCTTGATTCATCGAGCTCAAAGTTGCAGAACTCTTATTAGCCAAGTTAACTGATGAGTTGTGCCTTGACAGAATACTACTTTTAACTAGTTCATCTTGTCCCAGAACTCCATTTTGTAATAGAGTTAAAGGATTTCCCATATGAGCTATTTTACCATTTTCTAGCATAATAACTTGTTCAGCATTTCTCAATGTTAGTGCAATGTTATGAGAAACTAAAATGCAAGTTCTATGTTCCATTAGTGGACCTGTTATACAATTATCATAAATCCATGCAGCAGTGTGTGAATCGACAGCACTCAAACAATCATCCAAAAGCAAATGCTTAGCATTTGAATACAAAGCCCTAGCCAACGAAATTCTCTGTTTTTGACCCCCTGATAAAGTAATACCTCTTTCACCAATTTCTGTCATATCACCAGCAGCTAAAATCTCAAAATCACGAGTCAAACCACATGCATCTACAACATTATTATACCTCGTTTCATTATATGGATTACTGAATAAAATATTATTTCTAACAGTATCATTTAATAACCAAGCTGCTTGAGAACAATATGCCATTGAATTTGTCAGTCCATTGGAATCAGTTGCTAATTCATTTCTTGGGTCCAAGCAAGGAACGATGATTTTACCTTCAAGTAAATTCATCTCACCAAGTAGCGCCATTAATAAAGATGTTTTACCCGACCCAGTAGCACCAATAACAACATTTAACTTTCCTATTTTAAAGTCAATATTCAAATTCCTTAATTTAAAATCTTGTGTATCTTTATCCCAAGTTACTGTAGCATTTTCTAAAGCTATCTTGTTTTTATTAGATGCAATTGTCAATTGTTTATACTTTTCAGTATCTTCTTCTTCTAAAAAGTCTTGAATTCTATCCAATGAAACTTTCGATTGAATTACAAAACTCAGCATGTCTGAAAATTGGTCTAATGGTGTTTTTAAGAGAGCGAATAATGATAAAGCTGTGAAAGCAATTGGAGTAGTTAGTGTTTTACCTTGAACAAAAATGTAAAATGCAAAAGAGCAACTTGTCACAACAGTTGGTGTCAAGAAAAATAAAAATGAACTTATAGACCAGACGACAGCTCTCATAAATATCATTCTCAACTCTTTTTCTCTAACTTCTAAAATATCTTTTTCAAAATTATCTTCCCAAGAAAAGAATTTGATAATACGGATAGCTTGAAAAGTTTCGTTCAACTTTTGGATACGCTTATCGGTAATAGCCAGTGCTCGTTTTTGATATTCTCCTAATAAGCTTGCCAATTTATAATTCACTGGTATCATGATTACAATTAAAAGAGTACCAACTAATGCTGCCAAACCAATTAATTTAAATAACAGCACTAAAGCTACAACCGTCATAATCGAAGCTTCCACAAAGAAATGTAAGTAAGCACAAATATCGGAAACTTTAAATGAATCAACGGCCATCAAATTAATGATTGAACCTAAATCTGCTGATTTTGATTCTTCATCTCCGTCAATATTTTTACGATCATTTTCATCTTGTGGATCAGTTTCTTTTTTATCATCATCCTTTTTATTAGATGATTTATCGTTAGATATTTTTCTTCTCAATGCTTTGGAATAAATTTCGGAGGTAATAATACTTCTCATTCTAATGCAAACTCTTCTTCCAAAAAATAACGCTTGGCCATCACAAATAGCAACAACTATTCTTGCTGTAAACATGCATAAAACGTAAAACCATGCTAAATTTTTAGATGAAGAGGATTGGTCTTCTACAAATTCCAATAATCTTTTTAATAACATTGTTGGAATAAAGCTTACAAACCCACTAATAGATGCCCAGAATGCTTGTAGCAAGATATAATTGCTAAAAAATTTAATTAAAGTTCTGGAAAATCTTGGATTTTTACCAGCAAGTTTTGAATTATAACGTCTAAAATCTTTGACTACAAAAATTGAGTAATCATCTAATTTTAAGCCCCAGATATCTTTTGCTTGTAAACTTGTTCTATAAGCACTGAATAAAAGCCCATTTAACCAACTAAATGAAATAAAGCCGGCAATCGAAGTAGTTGATTCTGGAGATGGAATAATCCAGTCATGCGTTTTATAAGTGACAGCAAATGAATTACCAATTGGAGCAAAAAATAATAATGTGAACAATGCAAAATTTATATAAAATTGAGAAATATAAAACTTTCTAACAATTTTATCAGTGATATGTCCAATTAATACTGAACGATATATAAGAATATTTGTGACGAATAAGATAAAATATGAGATGAATGATAAAGCCCATAAGTTACCGGGGTATTTGTTAACTAATTTTAAATTTTGATTGATATTTAAAATACGAGTAGAAACAAGTAAAAATAGTATGCACCATGTTAACAATGTCATAAATGTGGATTCGTTTGTAAATTCCGATTTTACCCCTCTAAATGTGTTATAAATATAATAATGTATCACTACTTGAGATAAAACCAATAAAAATTCGAGGAAAATTCTTGATTTTTCTTTAAATGAACGGTGAATAACATTAGGTACACCATGAATTTCACCATTTACTTTAACTAAATCTAGTTTTTCTAATGAAAAATGTCTATCCATTAGAGAATCTGCTTTTTTATTATTCTCCTCAATGGAACTATGTGTATTACTGTTATTACCATTATTCAGTAAGGGTTTATTTTCATCTGGTTGATTAACACCGTATAATAATTGATCTACTAAATTTTCTTTTTTTAGATGCTGTATATCATATTTATAATAATGCCTTATAATATTTACTGATATGAATACCAAAACAATTGTGAATACTAATAAGGGGAAATAGTAATTTATATATTTTACTCTCCCACATTTTGTAATATCATCAAAATACCAAAATTGGCAACTGGAGTTTTCAATGTTCATAAGTAATAATAATTTAGTCTCTTTAATGACCTGTTTGCTAAAACTAAAAGCTCTCAACTAGAAATTGAACAATTATTATTAAAGGAAGTTGAGCTAATTAGTACTTTTGTAACTTCAGTAAGAATTGTTGGAGAAATGACCGCATCAAAAAATGAGATGACCTTACATTTATATATTTTTACTAATTTTTTCATATTTTTTTTCAATTTTTCTTTCAATATCAGATAAAGAATTATTTTCAGTTGCACGTGAAAAAATCAGTCACTCTAAATCACTGTGAATCATAAACAGTCATACATAATGAAAGGGAAATGCAGTGATGAATCAGTGAATTGTCATACGAACTATTTACATTACTGGCTGGTGAACAACGTAATTGATTTTGGAATAGTGGAGTCGCTTAGTTGATTGAGATTTGATCTTTCAATAGGCTTGGATGATGGGATATTCAGCTATATATTCTTATTCGGTTCGAACTATTTTCGTTATCGTTGCAAAGTCTTGTTCCCAAGAGAAGAAATATTAATCAAGTGATGATCTTTACTGATTACTGCTTAGGTTTCACTTAGCCTGCATTTTTAGAATTAACGTTATATTTGACATTTTGTCATTTCATTCTGAAAGACACCATTCTTGTCTAAAACATAAAAATTTTAAAATTTATTGATGAGCCCCTAATAAGTTACCTTCTAAAGGTTAACTTGAAGTAGCAGTTCTCATTAACATTTACAGTAAGATTTACTAACATGGGTGTCCATCCATATCTTAGTCTTTGAAGAAGTGTATCTCAATGGGGATGTTGGGTATGTAATGACTTATCTATATAATTCAAAAGTGAAACAAAGCAAGAGCATCTACATAAAATGAAAATTTAAGTATGTAATAAACTTCTGTAACATTATCAGAAAATTTGTCAATCCTCACTTCAATAGAGATGATCTGCTGCATCAAAGACAGCACTAATCTCCTATAATGAGCTAACTAACAAATTTATCATACATAATGCTTCAACAAAGTGAATCACATTTATAATTGAAAATCAAAAAATCAAAAAAAATCAAAAAAAAAAAAATCAAAAGTAAAAAGGTTGTGAATTTGAAACAAAAATATTATAGGATTAATTTATTCTATTAGTTAATTTGTTTAAGCGGAAGTTTCTCTAGCTTTCTTGTCTAATTTAGCTTGAGCCTTAGCACCAACTAAAC
>JAJMAX010000150.1:0-19026 GCA_030565105.1 Vanderwaltozyma verrucispora | reverse complement strand
CATTAGGTGGTGGTACAGGTTCAGGTTTAGGTTCATTATTATTAGAACAATTATCAATTGATTATGGTAAAAAATCAAAATTAGAATTTGCTGTTTATCCAGCTCCACAAGTTTCAACTTCTGTTGTTGAACCATATAATACTGTATTAACAACACATACTACTTTAGAACATGCTGATTGTACATTTATGGTTGATAATGAAGCAATTTATGATATGTGTAAAAAAAATTTAGATATTCCAAGACCAAGTTTCAGTAATTTGAATAATTTAATTGCTCAAGTTGTTTCATCTGTAACAGCTTCATTAAGATTTGATGGTTCATTAAATGTTGATTTAAATGAATTTCAAACAAATTTAGTACCATACCCAAGAATTCATTTCCCATTAGTTTCTTATGCTCCAATTTTATCAAACAATAAAATTTCTCATGAAGCAAATTCTGTTGCTGAAATAACAAATGCTTGTTTTGAACCAACAAATCAAATGGTTAAATGTGATCCAAAAGTTGGAAAATATATGGCTAATTGTTTATTATATAGAGGTGATGTTGTTACAAGAGATGTACAAACTGCTATTGCTCAAGTTAAAAATAAAAAAACTGTTCAAATGGTCGATTGGTGTCCAACTGGTTTTAAAATTGGTATTTGTTACGAACCACCAACTGCTACTCCAAGTTCTCAACTATTTCCAGTTAAAAGAGCCGTTTGCATGTTATCTAATACAACTGCTATTGCTGATGCATGGAAAAGAATTGATAGAAAATTCGATTTAATGTATTCTAAACGTGCTTTCGTACATTGGTACGTTGGTGAAGGTATGGAAGAAGGTGAATTTACAGAAGCAAGAGAAGATTTAGCAGCTTTAGAAAGAGATTATATTGAAGTTGGTGCTGATTCTTATGCTGATGAAGAATTCTAATTTTATTAGTTTATATGATTGAAGATACACGTATAAATTGGTGAGAGAAAATTGGAATTCGATGTATTAACGAAAAGAATGGAAAATTAAAAAAAAAAAATAAAATAAAAAAGAAAAAAAAAATCATATGCATGTATATTGTTTATACATATTTGTTCATAAGGCCTAAAGTCAGCAAAAGTTAAGAAAATAAACTTTCCATTTTTTAATTGTTTTTGTTTTAAGAAAATTCATATGCATAATACCCCTTTCATATTTGGCTTTTATTATTTTAAATTTTGTTTACTGACATTGTTAGTTGGCTTTGAAATGAAATAAATTTTTTTTTTTATTTAATGCAATTGTTCGTTTTAACATAACAACATATAATTATATATAGGTACTTACGTTTTTATACCCTCAATAATTTGATTTTAATTATATTAAAAAATTATTTATATCCAAAAAATGATTCAACAGTTGAAAATTTGTTGAAACGATTTAGCTTTGGCTTTTTATTAGTATATGGTAATTTAGGATTATTATTACTATTCTTATTATCAAAGGTAATGTTACTGGTATCGCAATCTATTTCAGTCCGCGTATAACTATATGCTTTGCCAATAATTGTTTCATCCACATATTTCTTTCTCATTACCTGGGGTTTGTAAGTAACCTTTGAATTTACGCTGCATTCAATGTTATCTACATTTAATTCTATGATTATATATTCGTGAATATTAAAATATTTATCTTTCATTTTAAGCTTAGCTAATTTATCAAAATTTGTGTTATCATCATTACCTTTATCACCAACATATCTATAGGTTTTTCTTAATAATGGTATTTGATTTAAAAAATTATCTTCAATACCAGTTTGAAATAGTTGCAAAGATGGAGTGGTTTGGAACAGATCATGAAAAACTTTTGGGCTCTTCAATTGTGGTAAAGAAAGATACACCAGCTTATTCCATCTATTTGAATTAGCTCGAATAGATTGTATCCATAACCTTGCAACATCTTCAATGTCAGTAACACTTGATGTAACTCTTACTGATAAAAATTCTAGCGAAGGTACATTCGGTAATAAATGTAAGTTTTGGACATTAGAATGAATAGATAATACGGTCATAAATTTAAAATTTTCATAAGATTTCTTAATAGTGTTGAAAAATTGAATAGATGGTAACAAATCGAAGTCTCTATCATTTACGGATTCAAAACGATACTGTAGGTTGTTATTCAAATAGGCATTTTGTTTTTGTTTAAGAGCATTCTGAATTACTAAATAATTCACACATGTATCTCCATTTAATTCACACAAATAGTTCCATACCAACTTTATTGCATCAACAGACGGTATACTATTGATGACTCTTGCTTTCTGAGTAATTGTAATGTCAACATTCAATGACAGATATTTTGCAATTTCAATACAACACCTTGAAACAAGGGTAAAAGATTTATCCGATGAAATAGTAAAAGAGGCATTATTTAATGAGCAATACCTATGATTAAACCATTCTTTTTGGGTCAAATACTGATTACTTTCAATTTTTAACAATGACGTCTCTTTAATTGGTTTCTTGTACCTGTCTGAAACAAATATATTCATCCACTAAAATAGTTCCTCTCTAGCAATCACAAAACTAGCTGTTAATAAACAAATTGACTATATTATTTAAAGCTGACTATACTTGAATATCATACATTTAAACATATTTACTATCATCGATGCAGGTTCATTGCACTACCAAATCATCTTAAACATAATTAGTATTCAATAATTTTTCACCGGTTCGTTACATTTTGAAAAATTATATCAAAATTGAAAATAATAACACTTTTAAAGTATAAACAAACAACAAATACAAGGAAAGAATCATCAAAGAAAGGTATTCATATTTATATTTGTTTATAATTTAGTTAATACTGGTTAATATCGTCTCTGATTCCCCTTTGATTTAATCTTTATTCGTGTTTTTTCGGTTCTCCAAGTTATTATCTTACAACGGCTGAAGAATTTTTTAGCTTATTATATTCAATACTGGGAAAACGATTGGAATTAAATCATTTCTAATGAGTATAGATAGTCAACTTTATACCCAAAAGAATTTTGTTTTTAGAAACTGGGCAGGTATTTTTACTTGTAAACCAAGTTTATATTTTCAACCATCAACTGTTGATGAAGTGGTTGATATTGTCAAATCAGCAAAAGAAAATGGAAAAACAATTGTCACTGTAGGTTCAGGTCATTCACCAAGTAATATGTGTATGACTCAAGAATGGTTATTGAATCTTGATAATTTAAGTAACGTTTTAAATTTTGAAGAAAATTTGGATCAACATTATGCAGATGTTACAGTTGATGCAGGTATGAGAGTTTTTCAAGTAAATAAATGGTTAGCTGAAAAGGGTTACGCAGTTCAAAATTTAGGATCTATATCAGAACAAAGTGTTGCTGGTATTATTTCTACAGGTACTCATGGTTCTTCACCATATCATGGTTTAGTTTCTTCAAATATTGTTAATCTAACAATTGTTAATGGTAAGGGTGAAGTTTTGTTTTTAGATTCTGAAAATAATCCTAAAATTTTTAAAGCTGCATTACTTTCATTAGGTAAGATTGGTATTATTGTTAAAGCTACACTAAGAGTTGTCCCAGAATTTAAGATTAAATCTACACAGGAAGTGATAAGTTTTGAAACATTATTGGAAAAATGGGATACCCTTTGGACATCATCTGAATTTATAAGAGTATGGTGGTATCCATATACTAGAAAATGTGTTTTATGGAGAGGTGTTAAAACAAATGAGCCAGTTACTTTACCAAGAAAATCTTGGTGGGGTACGCGTTTAGGTAGACTCTTCTATGAAACATTATTATATATTTGTGTTAGAGTATACCCAGCATTAACTCCATATATTGAAGATTTTGTTTTTAATAGACAATTTGGTAAGGTTGAAACATTTGGTGATGGTGATGTTGCAATTGCTTCATCAGTAGATAGTTTGAATATGGATTGTCTATTTTCACAATTTGTTGACGAATGGGGCTGTCCATTAGAAAATGGTCAAGAAATTTTACGTTCATTAGATCATTCTATTTCACAAGCATCAGCAAACAAAGAATTTTATGTCCATGTTCCAGTTGAAGTTCGTTGTTCAAATACGACATTACCAAGTGATTACTTAGATAATTCAAATAGAACTAATACATCTTCAGGTCCTGTTTACGGTAATTTAGTACGTCCTTACTTAGACACCACTCCTTCTCATTGCAGATATGCTCCATTATCTGATGTAACAAATAGCCAATTAACGTTATACATTAATGCGACTATATACAGACCTTTTGGTTACAATACACCAATACATAAATGGTATACATTATTTGAAGACACTATGGCAGCTGCTGGTGGTAAACCACATTGGGCAAAAAATTTCTTAGGTTCTACAAAATATGCTAATAAAGATATAAAAGAAGAATCAGAATTTGGAGATTTTGAATTGAGAAGTATGGCTAAAAAAGTTCAAGAATGGTATAGTGATGACTTGTTAAAATTTAGAAAAATTAGGAAACAACAAGATCCAGATAATATTTTTTTGGCCAATAAAGAATGGGCTATACGTTCTGGTATTGTTGCATTGGATGAATAAATAAGCAAACAGTAATACTAATAGAAGTGAAAAATATTCATTTTCAAAAAAGATTTTCTTCAAAAATGAAAAACGAAAGCATACCACTAACCAATTGAATAATAGCGAAAATGCAAGATACATCTATATGTTCACACATCTTTTTTTTTTGCATATGGTTATATTTCCTCGTACCTGTATATATATATATTTAAGAAAAAAACCAAAGTAATGATCAAATTATTATAATAATTAAACTTCAACTCACCTAGTCGATGCATATTCAATGAACCTGATAAACTTACTAGCGCATCCATTCATTAAATACCATTTATTTGTACCATTAAACAGCTTTCTTTATATGGAAATTTCTCGAATTTGTTAAGCTTCTGCGGGGTTTTTCTTTGAAATTTTATCGAAATTTTTCAGTGAAATTTTATTGCAAAATGTGAATTTAATGAGAGAAATAATATATGGAATATTAAGAACAATGCTTATTAATTATTTTTAAAGTTTGACCAATACTTGTTATATTTGTTTATAAATTTATTATGTAACTAGTATTATATAGTATAAGTTGATAACTTAAAAATATTTTTGTTTGCTTTCCATATTGCCCATTATAAGTGAAACTATTTAAAACTTCGTTAATATTAGAGTAGTGAGTGAGTGCTTAGAGGAAATTATTTAGTCAGATATTTGCTATTTACCAATAAAGAAACAAATTAAAATGAATGCTCAACAACAAAAACAAGAGAAACAACAGTTAGAAGGTTTTAATATATTGGATGATCCGGTACATGGTATTTATATCCCAACAGGTTTACTTTTTGGTGGTTGTTCTCTATTAATATACATGTCTGGTGAAACAAGAATTTTTTTTGCTTTACCAGTATTATTAATTTTTATGACTTATAAATACATCAAAGCTTATAATCGTAGAAAATCAATTTGGCCAAATAAATGGACTGGTTTAGAATTAGAAGATCAAACGTTGATATCTAAAAATACCGCTATATACCGTTTTAATATGAAAACTTCATTCGAATCATTGAATATTCAACCTGGTTCTCATTTAGCCGTTAAAGTACCAATTGATGGTAAAGATGTTATTAGATATTATACTCCAATTACTTCAAATTTAGAAACTGGCCATTTTGATATTATTGTTAAATCATATGCTGATGGTACAGTATCAAAATATTTTGCTAGTTTAAAGCCAGGTCAGTTAGTTGACTTTCAAGGTCCAGTTAGAAAATTAAATTATTCTACAAATTCTTCAAATGAAATTGGTGTTATTGCTGGTGGTTCAGGTATTACACCAGTTTTACAATTACTAAATGAAATTATTACTGTTCCAGAAGATATGACTAAAATTAATTTAATCTATGCTAATGAAACTGAAAATGATATTTTATTAAAAGATGAATTAGATGATATGAAAAATAAATATCCAAAATTTGAAGTTAATTATGTATTACATAAACCATCAAATCAATGGACTGGTGAAGTGGGATATGTTACTAAAGATTTGATGCAAAAATATTTACCATCACCATCTGATGATAACAGATTATTTATTTGTGGTCCAGAAGCTATGAATAAAGCTGTTTTAGTTTATGCTAATGAATTGGGTTGGCCAAAGGGTTCATTAGATTCTGATGGAGATGACAAAGTTTTTGTTTTTTAGTTTACTTATAGAATTTTAATACCCTTCATGTTTATTGACTTATATAAATCGTTATGATAAAATAATAATAGCAATAAATTTAATCACTAATAACAAATGTTTATAATAAATAATATTAATGCATAACATAAGTAAATCTTATAAAAAAACAATAGTTATATATAATCATGAATTCATTTCACTCAATGATAATGCAATAGCCAACTGTAGATCATCATCTGTAATTTCTGTCGTGGCTCCATCTGTCAAGTTATTTTCTCTGTTTTCTGTTGACAAAGATGATAGTTCTCTTCTACTTTCATCATATAGTCTTGATTCTTCTAATGCTCTTCTTAGCTCTTCATCTTCTGGAATATTAATTATTTGTCCCTGAGGATTTTCTGAATCAAAATTATTAGAATTTGCAAATTCCTGATCATGGTTCATTTCTGAAGCTTCTAAGGCTCGTCTTAAATCTTCATCTTCACTGATACTGTTACTATTATTGTTTGCAGCAAGTTCAGACTCCATTAAAGCTATTCGTAATTGTAAATCATTATCTTCCATATCATCAAATGAATTAGTATTTTCAAGATCACCACCGTATGTAGCTAACAGTCTTGAATTTTCGTTCCTTTGTCTTTCATTAATTTCTTCTTCTTCGTCATACATTTTTAATTCTGATATTAAGGATTCTTTCCATTTATTACCGTTCCTATTAGAACTTCCACTATGACCATGTCTTGATCTGGAAGATTCATAAAGCTCATCAGGAATAAACTTGAAATAATGAATTACATTATCAGTACTAGTCAGTAATAATCTTCCTTGAGAAAATTTCATAAAAACAGGCTGTTTTTCTGTTTTCTGGATAGTCTTAACCAACTCACCACTTAGTGCATTGTACACGTTTATAAAGTTACTCATTGCACAAACTATAACTAATTTCGAAATTTGGCAGGTCACCACTCTTTCATCATCTGCAAACACCAGTTCTGTTTGTGTATTTAACTTTGAATCAGATGATCTTAAATTAATTATTTTTATTTTGTTGGAGTGTGTTTTAACTGCTATAAAGCACCCATCCTCTCCAGCTAGTTGAATATTTTGTTCATATTGAGAAGTGGTCTCATCTAAAATTATTTCCTCAATTGAATCATTTTCAAATGACTTTGATCTAATGGAACCAAACATTTTCTCATTAATTTCAAATGAAATAACATAAAGATTTTTGGTATCAGCTAAAATTAAACTTCTAGAGCCAAAATCTATGCTGAAAAAATGAATATCTATTGCTTGATTTTGGAATGTTGGATTAGGTGATCTTGGTAAAGGTAATGTACGTATTTCTTCCAGTTTAAATACAACATAGATGTTTTCATGATCTACAGCGATCGTCCAATCTTTATTAATGGATAATTTTAAAATTGGCTTGTTCGATATTTTCCAATTTTTAATCATTTTTGTATCTTTCCACCAAATAAGTTCACCATCTTCTGATCCACTCACACAAAAGTTTTCAGGAGTATCGAGTGAAGCTATTGCTGTCACGGCGGTAGCATGATGTGAATCAAATTCAAGAATCGGTTGTAAGTACGATTTGTTATTTAATATCTTTCCATACACTCTTCCATCAAATCTTCCAAATACTGCCGAATTTAAATTGAAATGCATGGTTGAACATCCTTGTGGAGTAGTACAAGGAACGTAAGTTAATCTAGTTCTATTTCCTCGACTTTTTCTAAATTGCTGAAGTTGTAAAATTGTAATCACACCATCACTATAGCAGAAACATTTTGGATAATCAAATAATATACTTTCAATAGGAGATGTAACTCGACTTCCCGTTGAAATGGTATATTTTGTCCGTATAGATTTGTTATGTTTCCACTCATTCAATCCATCTTTACGTTTAATATATTCAACGCTGAATTTTCGAGATCCTGAATATGTTGGAAACGTATTAGTCTTAAATCTAGATATAAATAAATTTTTCCATAACTCTTCATCATTAATTATATTGCAAAATTCTTTTGAAAGGCTTTGTAATGTAAATAAATCCCTTTCATCTAAGTTACTAAAAATATTAATCAGTACTTCAGATGGTAATGTTTCCAATGAGTAAGTCATAGAGCCTGTCAGAGTTTCTAGTTTATCAATAGGTAGTTCGGAGTTCATTATGTTCATGGTATTTTACTGATTTAACTGATTTCACTGGATTTTATTATGTGACGATGAGCAGTAAAAGTTCTCTGTTATATTTTTTTGATATCGTCAGACTAGCTATCAAACTAAAAAAATATTTCACTTCGAAAGCTAGTATTAATTAGCTCCCCAACTTAAAGATATAATATAATATATTTAAATGCCATTTAAGTATGGTATATAATATATTCTGCTTTTATAATGAAGCAACAGGATATAGAAATTTTGTACCTCATTACTTACTTTTTTCAAGTATAGCTGGTTTTTTTTCACTTTAGAAGCCTAAAATTTTTGTAAGAGCTATTGAATGAAAAAAAGTAACAATATATGATAATGACAATATAATGAAGAGAGTGACATTTATAATAACAATATTGGAAATGTAGATATAATATTCGTAGAGATATTTATTTTCAAACAGTACTAGTTGTATTCAATCTTGTACTCAAAAACCTGGTAGCACAGCTAAACTTACACATATGATATTGATAAATGTTTTGAAGAAATTTGATTATTATATAAATGAATTCGATCTATCAAATTAACTATATATGAATTTAAATAAAAATCAACAATGTTCGGATACTATACATTAGTGGTAAAGTATTAACAATTGGTTTATCTATTTGAATGGCGCTTTTAATGGATCAATAACTTGACCAGGCTTTGTAGTGATTCTTGGTTTAATAAGCTTTTGATGAGATGCTCTGGAAGTCCATTCTTGACCAATAGGCATACGTAATGATCTTTCATACTGTTCTCTACTTTCAAATGGAAATGGAACAGCGGATGATTGATATTTTAAGTTCTTTTTGTTAACTTTTTCATTAATAATGACGTCCTGTAAGTTTTTATCCTTTCTTTTGTCTTGTTTTACAACACCTTTGATTTTTTTGATAAACCTTCTCTTCTTCTTTGGATTGGCCCCCGAACCTGCCCAATCACCCCAACCAGGAAGTGTAACATCTTCTTCTTTATCGTCTTCATCAATTGCTACTCTTTTCTTTTCTTCTTGGAATTCTGTGACTACATTATCACCTGCAAAAGCCTCGGCAATGATATCTTGTTGCTTAAACATGAATCCATCGTTATAGTCCTTTTCTTCATCAGAACCATCATATGGGTCAATTATTTTTAGTCTATTAGAGTCTTCCATGTTCAATAATAGATCATTATCTTTATTACCATCAGAACCACGAGTTCTTGATATATATTTTGCAGATGCTTTCTCCATTTTATTGAGACTCTTTGTTTGCTTCGAGCTATCTTTATCTACAACTGTTACCTTTGATGATTGTTTTCCTGTGTACGTACCGTCTTCATCGTTATCATCATCTAACCAGGGATTAGCAGATTCATTCTTTGTAACATCTTCAGAATAATCATTACCTTCTTTTTCATTATTTTTCTCATCCTTAACTTCTCTAATTTCAATATTTTTATTTGTTTTTAGACGATTTTCTAATGATCTTGATTCATCGATTTTTTGTTCTTCTCTCAAACTCTCATCTAATAAGTCAAGTTCTTTTTTAGCTTCTAAATTACCTGGCGTATATACCCTTCTACCATTATTAAGTCTGACGTTTTCACCACGTTCAGCACTGTTATCTTCATTGTCACTTTCAAATAAAGAAATTTCATCAGTTCCTTCTAACGATCTTAATTTTGAAATCTCTTTTTTATTTTCTTCTCTTTCTCTTGCTTCTGCATTTTTCATAAAAGCCATATTCATAACTCCTGTCTTTCCAACTTTATCTTTGACTCCAATATCATCAAAATCATTTTCTTCTCTTTCAATATCACTTAGGTTTCTGTCACTGTCATCATTAGGGTTATGATCTAAAATTTTTGCTTTTAATCTTTCTCCTTGTCTCAACATTTCCTCTAATTCTTCTCTTGTTTCTGCATCATTAGACATACCATGTTTTACCATATCTTTAGCCCATTTGGAGTTTGTCTTATGCTTCAAAGTCATTCTTTCTTTTGCTCTCGCAACATCTTGATCTTCATCGCTTTCATCAGATACACCAGCCAATTCCTTGTTTCTCAACATTTCCTTCTTTTTAATACGATGGTAAGCCTTTGATTTTATTTTCTTTAATCTCTTGGACTTTCTTTCTTCACGAAACATTAACTCCCTCATTAATCTCATTTCAGCAGTCTTTTTTCTCATTTCATCTGGACTCATTTTTGCAGTTGCCAGTTCTTCAAATGTTGATTCTTTCTTTACATCAACTAAGTTACTCTCCTTTAACACCTTTTCAACTTCGATTTCCAGTTCAGTCTGTGGTTGTTCAGAAGACTTTGTGAAAGTAGAAGCATGGTTATGTTCTATAGTTGGATTTAGAGGGAATGATAAATGTTCGGCTCTTCTATTTTGTAATACTGTATCGTTCCATTTATTTACTTCATCCTTGGATATTTCGTAAGCTGCTTTACGTTCATGTCTCTTCTGTATTCTTTGTGGTAAAGGAACTGCTAATGTTGCATTTTTTTCATTTTTAATCAAAGTAGCAGTGGCAACAGCTTCTTTATCTTCTATCACACTCATCATATCTGCTAAATTTAATTTTTTATTGGCAGTATTATTCGATGGAATTGATGGTAACCCAAATTCATTTTCTTCCCCAGTACCATAATTATCTAATTTTCTAATTGAACTTTTTTCAGTGTCTTTTTGTAAATTGTTAGTGATAGTATTTAGTTCAATATCATCTTCATCTTCAGAAATTTCATCAAATGGGTCTGATTCAGAGCCACTATCTTCACTTGAATCGTCAGAATCTTCACTTTCATTTTCTTCAGATACTTCATTTGAATCGTTGTCATTCAATTTCAAATTATTTGCAACAGATTCAGCATCAGAGTCTAAATCTGAATCTTTGTTATTTTTTTCGTCCATATCCCAGACTTGCGATAATGACATCAAATCTTCATCTTCAATAGATGTATAACCTTCTTCTTCATCTAAATCAAGGTTATAATCACCACCATGTTTTTTCTTCAAATCACGAAGTGTTTGGGAAAATTTGGATTCTAAAACATCATTATCATCATCAGATCCAAAAGCTTCATCAGAATCTAATTCTTCATCTTCAAATGAATCTTCTCCATTCTCATCATCTGAATTATCATTTTCTTGACCTTTAACTCTTTTTAAAAGATTAACTACATTCTTACGACGAGAAGATTTACCACGGTATTGTTGTTCATTATCACTTTCTGAACTGTAGCCTCTAACTTGTCTTTCAGCTAATTCAAGAGCATTCAAAGCTCTTTTTTGGCTTTTGGCTCTAGATGTTCTCTTCTTTTTAGCCATTATTTATATTATAACTTTCGCAGGTTCAATGAATATCAAATATAAAACCTATTTCTAATATGTTATATACAGTCTGATACTTAATACAATTTATGGCAAAGTGAGCGAATATGTAATGGCTTTATCCAGGTTCTACTCCATTAAATCATCTACCTCATCTCATCTCATCGCTATATTATGTTCTCATTATTTTTTTTTTCAACTGAAAAATTTTCATAATAATAAGAGCGTAAATAATTAAGTACAAAATTGTAAAATTAACAGTGATGGATTAAGGCAAGTTAAGTCAATGAGAAGTGATGGGAATACTTTGTTGTTTCCTGCATTATAAATAATTTACTATCCAAGAAAGTGTTACTATAAATACTTTGTGTATGGTTAACTTTCATGCAGACTTGACAACTTAAAAACTAATCAATCGTATTTTACATTAAACGTATTGAACTAAGTAGTATACAATTAATTATGGATGTACTGTATATATCGCATTAACACATCATTACTCTTGTATCTTAAAGTTTAGATATTAACATTCATTAGCCTCAACTTTTAGACTTTAAGAATAATATTGACTTTTGCTGACTTACTGATTTTTGTAATAATTTAAAGTGCTTTTTTAAAACGAAGTGTAAAAGAGTTCAACTCATTGAACTTAAAAAGGTTAAATTTGCAAAGAAACATTATTATTATTATAAGCTCATGAGAAATTTCATAAATACTAAAAGAAGTAGATAAACAAGTTTTAAATAAGATGAATAATACTGATCCAACTTCTTTTCAGAGTATTTTGGCAGGGGTTAAAAAGCTAAGAGACAGCCATAATGGTGAAACATCTGACGATGTTTCACCTGTTCACAGAGAAAACAGAAATGAACATAAACAGGATAAAAATACATTAAATGTAAAACCTACCTTGAGGGAAAAACCACAGCAAGTTTATAATGCGATAACTAGAGATAATATACCAAATGATCAACCACTAAATGACCAAACAGCTACAACAAAAAGGCCACATTCAAATATTGGTAAAGGCAAAACAGTCTTTGTAAATAATACACAAAAGGAAAATCCATTATTAAATCATTTAAAGAATACAAATTGGAGATATATGCATTCTACAGGTGGTAATAAAATATATTATGATTATTTAGTACAACAGCGTTCAATCTTATTTTTAACTTTAACGTATCATAAGTTATTTACTGATTATATATCAAGAAGAATGATGCCATTAGCTAAAAATGAAAATAACATATTAATATTTGTTATTGATGATTCTAATTCTGAAGATACATTAAGAGAAATAACGAAAATGTGCATGTTTAATGGATTCACATTACTTTTAGCATTTAGTTTTGAGCAAGCAGCCAAATATATTGAATATTTGAATTTTTAAGATCCTATTTGTTATCTTTTAATATCCAAACATAAATTTGGATATAAGTCTATGTCGATAACTATCAGTAACATTAGGTCAATTTTGCCACTTCCATGTGATAATTTATATACACACATTCTCAAATACTGAAACATGCAACTTTAAATACTGTTTGTATAATGGCAACAGTGTTCTTAATTTGTTATATGGTACAACTCTATCGGTCTATATTGTTTTTAATTAAATAAATTAGATGTAGTTTCTAGATAGTTTCTAGATGATTCGATCACTTCAGGCACAATCAGGATAACTTTTCGAAAACTGTTTATAGGGTATAGATTAAAATGCATTATTGAGTACTTTTTTCTCAGACAAAATAAAATACAGCATATGCAAGGGATTAATTGATTTCGAAGGCTATGCTACTGGTTATCAATCAGTAGTTACTATTTTAAAACTATTAGTTACTACTTTAAAAACTTACCAGTCACCTAATTGCCCATTCTATCGTCTTTCTAGAAGAGTTCAGACTGCTTTGCCCTGGGGTGAAATGAGAACCTCGAGGCACAATATAGGCTGTTGTTGAACTGTATTAATGTAGGTATAGAATATCACTCCATTGCCAGGTTTTACTAAATGAGTGTGATTAAATTTGCAGCTATTTTTTTTTTCTTACAAAGTAATAGAATAGCCTTAGATAGGAATCTAGAATAAACTTACTGAAACCATAAACCATATGCCACTGAAGGCTTGACCTAAGATGTGAGCATCTTCTTCTTATTGCTATAACTATAGAGACTACCAGCCATGGTATAGGTTTGTTAACGGTACACCTATACAAGTCCTGCTATTATTTGCACGTGACACACCCGGCTCTAAAATGGGAAAAAGAAAAGGTTCAGAAGTCTGAAAAACTTTGATTTATAATACAATTTAGTAAAGAATTAGTAGTGTAGTAGGTATAATTGTCATTCCATTATTAATATTAATAATTATTATATAAACTCTTGTATATGTTGATATTATCAAATTAAATTATTTCTCTATTATATTGAAAAGAGTTTTACATTTTACTGCTAGTAACGTTTTATTTTAGTAGCTAGGTGTTTAATTATATTTGTCCGTTAGGAATAATCAAGGTTTTGGAAATAATTATTAATTGAGAACTTTCTTTTGAAATTCTGTTGTTGAAACTGAACTACTTTATTGATCTAATAGTATACACAGTATAAAATAAAACAAAAAAAAAAGTAAGAAACGGCGTTGTTTTGCTCAACTTAAAAGGAAGAAGTAGGAAAAATATATCAAATTATCTCATCGATTTCTTTTTCTAATTGTTAAGATGAAAGTCCAAACTATTTTGCCTCTGTTAGGATGCATATCTGGTAGTTTTGTTACAGCTACAACTGTAGCTAATAATAATACTGATCATGAAATTTTAGAAGCAACAAATTTTTGTAAAATGGATAAAGATGAAATGATTGGTCCAACTTGTGAAATAACATTTCAAGAAATTAACGATATTAATAATCATATAAGAAATGATGTTGTATCGCTAGTAAATACTGATTTTTTCAAATATTTTAAATTGGATTTATATAAACAATGTCCATTTTGGGATGATAATAATGCATACTGTGTAAATAGAGCCTGTTCAGTTGATGTCATAGAAGATTGGGAAAATTTACCAGAATATTGGCAACCAGAAGTCTTAGGTAGTTTAAGTAATGATACTGTTGTTGATTCTGAAGTTGAAGATGATGAATTTAAGTTTTTAGACCAATTATGTGCTAACGAAGACAAAGATTCATTAAATTATGTTCCGGACACTCCAGATCATGATTATTGTGATATGGAAGATTTTAGTAAAGAAGGCTCTGTTTTAGTTGATTTAAGTGCCAATCCTGAAAGATTTACCGGTTATGGTGGTGAACAATCAGGTCAAATTTGGTCAAGTATTTATCGTGAAAATTGTTTTACTGATAGTGAAGCTGGTAAAAGTTTAGCAAAAGATGTATTTTTCAGATTAGTTTCAGGATTCCATGCATCTATTGGTACACATTTATCGAATGAACATTTGAATACAGAAACTGGTAATTGGGAACCAAATCTAGATTTATTTATGGCTAGAGTAGGTAATTTCCCTGATAGAGTTGCTAATATTTACTTTAACTATGCAATCGTTTCAAAAGCTCTTTGGAAAATTAAACCATACTTAAGTCATTTAGATTTTTGCAATTCTTACAATGAAGATGTCAAAAGCAAGATCTTAAACATTGTTTCTCAATTAGACAGTAAAATTTTTAACGAAGACATCGTTTTTGAAGATGATTTAAGTTATAAATTAAAGGATGATTTCAGAATTCGTTTCAAGAATGTTACTAAAATAATGGACTGTGTTCATTGTGATAGATGCAGATTATGGGGCAAAGTTCAAACTACAGGTTATGCCACAAGTTTAAAAGTTTTATTTGAATTAGATGAAGCTGATGAAGAGAAAAAACAGCGCGTTGTTGATAAATTAACGAAGTATGAATTAATCGCTATGTTTAATACATTAGATAGATTATCAAAATCTGTTGAATCTATTAATAATTTTGAAAGATTGTATAACAAAAGATTGGCTGCTACAGGTGATGTGAATAAATTAGCTGCCTTTTTCCAAAATAATAATTTCTTTAAAATGTTAGGTAAAGCGGGAAAATGTATCAGTGAGTCCGTTCAAGAGGTTAATAGAAGCTTAAATAATAGTGTCAAGAAATCCATTAAGAAAGAGGAAAATTCTATCGAAAATGGAAATGAATTTTCAGATTTAAAAATGCCAAAATCTGTAGGGCATTCTTCCGAAAAAGTTTATACAGAAAATAAATGGAAAAGAGCATGGAACTCAGAAATCCATAATTTAAACGAAGCATTCACATTTATTTACAGAAGTTACATTGATTTACCTAAAAACCTTTGGAAAATGTGTTTATACAACGTGAATAGACTTTGGAATAAATTCGTTGGTGTAGCAAACTATGTTAATGAGGAAGATGAAAGCCCAATAGCTTACACTTTGGATATCCAACAATTATAATCTATTTTGAAGAAAATTGCACAGATAGCTTGGTTGAGCATTATTTTGATATTTAATGTAAATTTTGCTTTATAGATGTAAGGTTTTTGTTTTTAATATAGCCTTCATCTTGGTGTTACAATTGTGTATAAATTCTTTTTCATAATATATTATATATATTATATATTTAATCAATTAAATGAATTTAAATAAAATAAAATAAAATAAAATAATGTTTTTGTATGAATGCGAAAGCGCGAACTAACTAATTATCTGTTGGAACAGAAGCTTACACTACACAATATATCAATATTAAATATATTAGTACTAAATATATATATTAACATAATTTATTGGAGCTTTAATTTAAGTAATAGATATAAAACCTTGCTCTTCCATATACTTCCACTGCTGTCATCACTTTCTTAGATCTTGATAATCATGTATGTCATATCATAAGATATATAGTTAGTTGGTTTATTAGCGAACCTTCTTAGAAAATAATGATACAACTTGGGAAGATTTTAAATTTATTCCTTTATTAGATTTCAACCAAAAATTTAAAGAATATATTGTAGAGTTGAAGGAATTACTGGAGGAGTTTTTAAATGATCCAAACAAAATATACCTTTTTAAAACAAAGTCACTTAAACTGGTGAAAAATGGATTACCAAAAATGCGGTAAATGTGTTAAATGTGCAAAAGGAAAAATTCCAACAATGACTCAATGAGATTGGTATTTAATTGCATTTCTGATAATAGCATCCATATTACCAATAATTGGCATACCATTTTTGAGAAAAAAATGACTTCAGCACTAGTTAGCAGTGCTAAATTCGTAACTTAAGAGCCAATATTAGAGATAAAGATACAGAGTTGCGCAACAAAGTCAGAGGAAGATTGTCAAAGCATAGAAAGATAGCAGCAGCAATAATAGCAACTGCTGGTATCTCTTTTACTGCCATGTATTGGAACTTTGATGAAAATGTCAGGCGTTCTCTTAAAAAACGCTATATTTTCTTCTGTTATAATAGCATGTGCTGTACTTATAATATACTTGGTATTTCTATGTCATAGTTATTGGTGGCTTCATCTGTTTTATAAAAATTTTATGAAAAAAAGGACAACCAAAAAACGTCCTTCTAATTACTTTGAATATTTAAGTTGATATTTATCCGCTCAACCTGATATCTATTTTTTCGATTCAGTATAACAGATTTTAAAATAGTATTTGTATTTCACAATTCTAATCATCAATAAGTAAAGGAAAATAGTTACCCGACTATTGTCATATAAATAAATATTTGTTGATATAATAGAATAACAGTATGATTTTTTGTAGGGAGGGGGGTAATGAAGATGAAGAACATGTTTTTTCTTTAGCAGGAAACAAGTATGTGTCAAATTTTCCTGCTTCCTCTCTTAACGTTTTTCAATTAAATTTACGTAAATAGAAATCCCTCTTTGAAAAAAACGTTTGTCAGATACTAATTTACGATTGAAGTGACACGTTAATTGATGATATTCTTGAACATAGTCTCTTTCAACATAAAATTCAACAGGTCATGTCATTGGTACACAAAAAGAATTTGGGTAACTCCAGAAAGAGTTATTCACTGTCTTCATATCTAGCATTCTGGCATAAGTTGACCTTGCATGTCATTCGTAGCAATTCACAAAAACAGTCGGTATTTCACATTAAAGTCCTTGACTGGCAGCACCTCGACAGGATTAAATAATGATAACCAAACTTTTTCTTATCGGTAACTATTACCAACGTTGTAAGAATCTTCCTTAAAAACATGGAGGCTATTGATTTTTATAAAACTTTTTATATTATCCTTCATATCATCAATAGTTCAAAAAGGTCTTTTTGCAAAGTAGGACTGATATTCTCTAAAATACGAGAAAATAGAAGATAATTTAATATTTTCTGCATGCTCTGGAACTGCTATATATTTAACCGTTGTAATCATTTCCAGCCACTATAATGGTTCCATAATCTTTTAATACAGATGCAAAATAATATTTATTCTTTCCTTCATCAGATATTTAATTATTTTTTTAAGAACTAGTCTAGCATACATTGTATTACCAAAACATGGTTGAAAAGGCACAGAACATACAGCATTGACTAAGCTAAAAATCATATCATTGCGCAGTCTCATTCATTTGGATTATTGTCTATGTTGCCGTATATTTATCAATGATAAACGTTGTATTCCATATTCACCATTAAGGTAGTAAATAACCTTTCAAACAATCAATAGAATGATCTGGTTATATGATATCAGATAATCAGAAACCTTCTCTTTAAATATTGCTAACCAACATTTTTTTTTTGCTTTCACCAAAACACCAATTTCTCAGCAAACCTCATAGAGTATTGGAAGGTAAAGGGTTGTATCAAAGAAAGACCACTTTAAGGCTACATATAGTAGACATATATGCCATATAATATTATTAAACTGTAACACCACCAACACCATCTTGTCACATCTATATTTTAAATACCAAACACTTTTTACATTCCTCTAAATATTGCAGCTTCAAAAACAATATGATGCCCACTAACTGTTACCCGCCCTCCGTTTGTTGAAAGCCTAACAGGATATGACGACAGTGACATTCTAATAAATCCAATGGCAAAGAAGCAAGAAAGTACTGAACTGGCACGGCTACAATAGCATTATCTACTATTTATATATTAGTATTACCAGCATAATTAGATTTGACTATTGACGTAATCTACAAGACAATCCGTTGTTAACTTACAGTTTTTGATCTATTTTTCCATATTTTAGTTATCTGAACTAAATAATGTAATTATTTACTCATAGCTCAACTAATAGTATACAA
>JAJMAX010000149.1:0-19321 GCA_030565105.1 Vanderwaltozyma verrucispora | reverse complement strand
AGAGCAAAGAGAGCCATGGAAAAGGCTGAAGCTGAAGCTGAAAAGAAGAAATAAGCGACCTAATTAGAATTTTATAAATTATTTCTTTTCTTTAGTATATCATATATATAATGTATATTGGGTACCGTCATTTATAATTAAAACATCTCAAAAATATCTTTAAAATTTTAATATTAATAATCTAATTTTTTCATTATGTAGTTGTCCAAGTAGTTAATCTAATTATTTCCAAAATTTTTGGCATGGGCTACATTGCGATCATGTCTTCTTAATTCAATCATGGATTCACATCTCAGTTATTTAACACAAGACATTAATTACTGAATGACAATTCAATTATATATGATTTTATATAGTTAAAAACATAATTTGATAAGAAAAAATTATCTAATTAAAGTTTATGTAGTGATATAGAGAAATATAAAAAATTTGTATATGATACTAAAATAAACCTTGTTTAATCGAATAAACCGAAACCCATTTCATCATCGGATTCTTCCTTAGCTTCTTCTTCTTCCTTAGCTTCTTCAGCTTCGGCAGCAGCACCAGTGGCAGAGGCACCAGCAGCAACTGGAGCAGCAGCACCAGCAGAGAAGTTGACTAATAAATCTTTTAAGTTTTTAGATTCTAAAGCCTTAGCAAAAATATCAGCCCAGATACCTTCAACTGGAATGTTGGCAGCATTGGTTAAAGACAATAAGTTGTCAGTGGAGATTTCGATTTCAGAGTCAGCTAAAATCAAAGCAGCGTAGGCTAAAGCGGATTCGGTAGACATTTTCTTCTTGCTTCTATAGAGATAATCAATTTAAGCTTACTTAAAAAAAGAGCAGACTATTTCCTTGATCCTTTTATATTAAATTAAATCATATTCAAAATATATTTAATTTAGATAGTATGTAGCTTTAAATTGTAATAAAAAGATGAAATGCATAAGAAAATTTTTTTTCGAAAATATTCATCATGCGTGATCGTATTGTACGAAATTAACAATACACGTGAATAGTGATATAATTGTAGTTTTTTTCTATAATAACATGAGTGCAATATATTCATTATAAAATAATATATGCAACAACTTTTACTGTCAAAGTACATTGCTAGTTAATAAACGAACTAATATTAGACAACTAATTCAATTAGCTTATAAATAAAGTTTTATTTAAATTCTCTTATGTTCGTTACAGGTAAGTTGAATGGCGTTCTCGACTAGTTGTTCCTCATATGCCGTAAGATCAGGAATGTTTGTTTCAGCAACCTCTGTATGATAATTGACATCAGTCCAGCTATTTAATATATAGTCATTATCTTTTAATTTCAGATTTGGTGTTATGAATGGGTTTTTTATTTGAAAATCCTCACTAGCGTCTGTCATTTTTACCATTTTTTGTCTTGCTTTCTGTAACAATGCATTCAAATTAGGTCTTATCATGTCCGAAGAAACTATAGTGAAGTTGTTATTAATATCATTTAATTTCATATTACTTTTAGTAAAATCTATTTGCTTACCAGAAGCACTTGAAAGGATCTCTAAAGGTTTATATGTAATAGAAAAGTTATCCATGGCGCAATAAGGACATTGCGAAGGTTTTGAGATTAGTAAATCTGAATTATGCTTATTACCATTTTTTGAATGTAGTTTAGTCTCAAGTGGTGAATAAGGCTTTGACCTTTTGATTTGCACAAAACACTCCGTGCAAATCGGTTGCAAACAGCAGTTCGAATAATTGATATTATTGGGAAAATAGCAAATGCAAATAGGACATTCAATAGCATCCTTATATAATCGAGACCTTAAATGATCAACTACGCAGTCACATTTAACTTCTTTATTATGAGCTTTTTTATGCTCTAGATATTTTTTATTTTCAGCATCTTGCCAAAGTATCCTTTTCTTGTATAGTTTTGCTTTGTAAATTTGGATATGCAACTTTCTTCTCTCTTCTCTTGTTAATATTTTCTTGACAAGTAAATTAGTAATATCATCATTCTCTAAATCACCAACTGGAACTCCTTCAAGTAACTCTTCATTTTCAATGTACTTTTCATGAAGGGGTAAAGATTCAACCAATTGAGCTATTTCGTCTTCTGTCCAATTCTTATTATAATCTTGTAATGGTGTAAAAAATGGTGCTAATTTTCTATTTCGTATTAAATCTTTTATAACTAACATATCATAATCCAATTTTTCGGAACTATAGCATCCAAATGGAGCCAGGAAACCGCCATCTATAGATTCATTATATTTTATAATTAATTGTTTTGTATGGATTTCATGTAGGTATTGTTCATCCTTGATACTTTTCAGAAAGATACTTTCTTTTTCATCTGAAGAAATAGAGGATTTTCTCTTTTTTGTTGTTTTATTAGGGATGTTGCAGTGGATTCCCACACTTAAAAGTACATCCGCTTTAGCTCTTTGTCTAAGATTATACTTTTTTGAAACGTCTGTTGCATCCCTCCTTGATTTATCATCTTTAGAAAAATTTTGTAAAATCTCTAACTTTGTTGGGAAATTACCCATAATAACGAAATAATTAAAAGTACTAAAGTAGTGCAAATTTAAAGTTTATCTTATCCTAGCTTGGTATTTTCTAATCACTTAGTCCTATTGTCTTTCAATGATTTAAATATCTTCAATAATATAATGAAAGTTAATTAACATATAGCAATCTATAATTACTGGCTAAGGATAAACTACTTTGATTTGATAAATATTTTAATTTATATACTATACATTTCGTTTATGACCTTATAAGCTATGTTTTTTATTCTTCATTCTCATCATCTTTCTTCTGAAAGCCTTTTATTACCGCAACTAATCTCGGATAAAATTCAATATCTCTTCATTTTTACCGAAAAGGGCCGGAGTTTCCCATTCAAACCTAGATCTCGGAAAATCATTTTTCCAGTACAAGCAGGACCCGGATAATCTATTTTCTAGTTACTTGTAAGTTATTAAAACGGTGGACAAAAAGTAACATATTATTTTGTTATATACTATTTACTATATTTATTTTTGGAAAATAATCAAAAAAAGAAAGTGAACTTGACATTCGGGTTTATTTATTAAATATATAAATATCTATGAAAGTTTTTTGGTTTCCCTTTATAGCCTTTAGGTATATGTAATCCAAAAAATCTTCATGGTATTCGTATTCTCAATACATATATGCAAAATTGAAATTAATTACCCTGTCTTTTTATAATGAATGGATAAATTCTTATGCATTAGCATTTATGTGGTGAGGAATATGATGAATTAGATGCTGAAGAAGAAACTGTTGTAGGTATAGAATCAATGGTTCTTCTCTTATTCATAGATTCTGCTGTAAAACTATCAATATTTCTCTTTTTATTTTCTTGTTCTTCGATCAATTTTTCCAGCAATGACGGTGGAACATCCATGGGTGGTAACATTATTTCTAACATCCTTATTTTATCATTTTTTGAAAATTCTGGATCGTTGATCATTTCTTGGAAATCTCCAGTTGTTACAATTTTTCTGGTTTCATAATTTTCAGCGCCAAATAAAGGTAAAAAATCAAGATAGTTCCACGATTGAATATCATAATATGCAGCATTAGCTCTATTATTTAAAAATCTATCACCAGAATAGCCTTGATTATTCATAATAAATATATAAGGTTTTAAATTCCATCTTACCATTGTTGATAACTCTTGCATCGTTAATTGGAAGGCACCATCACCTATGAATAATATGACCCTGGGTTTAAATGTCTCGGTACTGAAATTTTTATGTTTTTTAATTTCATCAGTTGCAAACAAAGCACCCAAACATGCACCTAATGAATAACCAATCGAGCCCCATAGTGTTTGAGAGATACCCTGCGTGTGGTTTGGAAACTTAGTTTGGTTGATGCCAAATGCTGATGTACCTGTTTCTGTAATAATAATATCACTTTCTTTAAACCAATGAGATATCTCATTCCAAACCCATTCCTGCTTTAATAAGACTCTTTCTGATAATTTTGATTTTGGAACAACCATCGTAGGCGGAGTTTCTAGCTTATATTTAATTTTTGAAGGATCTAATTTTGTCAACATAGATTTCAATAATGGCTTAATATTTAGGTCAGGGTATAATCCATTTTTGAATTTAACATATGTAGGTGTCAATAGGATGACGTCTTTTGCTTTGAATGAAAAGTGGAAAGAACTAGTATTAAAGTCTGATAATATTGAACCAACAACTATCACCAAGTCTGTAAAATCTACAACTTCTCTAACATGTGGAGATGAAATAGAGCCAGAGAAAACACCTCCAAATTGTTCATGATTTTCATTTATGGAACCTTTACCCATTGGTGTTACGAAAAATGGAAATTTAGTCTTTTCACAAAGCAACCTAGTTTCTTCTTGGACATTATGTCTCGTCACACAAGCGTCTGCAATGATTGCTGGGTGTTCAGCATTATATATTTTGTTTAAAATTTGGTTTATTACTTCGTTTTCCATTTCTAAATTATTATTATGCGCTGTTAAATTCAAAGGTTTGTTTAGTTTACTTGATTTTATTGTAAAATTTACTAAATTTACAGGTATGCCTAAATATACTGGCTTTTGACTAATCCATGCAGTAGTGATACATTTATCAATCTCATTAACACAGAGATCAGGATGCGTCACAACAGCAGTATAACAGTAAATATCACTAGCTAATCTATGAAAAACATTATAGTCTCCATTTCCCAATGTATGATGTAATAATAATTGTTTTCTTTGAACAGAAGTAGGAGGCATTCCAACAACATGTAGTATACCAACATGTTCGGAAAAAGACCCTGCAATACCATTAATAGCTGAAATTTCTCCCACACCAAAAGTAGTAATTAAACAACCGAGTCCTTTTAAACGTGAATATCCATCTGCAGAATATGCCGCATTTAATTCATTTGCATTACCAGCCCATCGAAGATCTGATACATTATATAATTTATCAATCAATGGCATACTAAATTCACCTGGCAAACCAAAAATTGTTTGAATTTCTAATTGTTTCAATCTGTGAAATAAATATTCTGCAATAGAAATATGTTTGGGTAGAGAATACAACTCATCATAATTACTCATCTTTGAGCTCACTGCTTTTTAATATAGCTTTATAAAAGATTGGCTCAATCAATTAACTTGAACAAAACGCTTGAAATTATACCTAATATACAAATATATTGTTCGAACTTACTAATTTCTTGCTCGGTAATAAATGTCTATATGATGCTGTTAGCCAATATATTACAGCATATCATCTATTCTTTTTACCGTAAGTTTCTTATTCATAGACTCATCGTCCGACTTTTCTCAATTTCACTAACTATTTTCAATAATGGTGATAAAAAGACATAATATACAATATAAAGATAAGGCATTTAAAATATGATTATAAGTTGTAGAGATATTATTACATCTAAAGAATAGTCCAGACCAGTAAAAGATGCAATTCTTAGTTTACTATTGAATCTCTTCTATCGTAACTCCCATTGACTAGTTCTCTGATAAAAGAGAGCCCTTATATTAAAATTATAGCTAGAAGAAGCTATCGTTCTTGTCCCTCTTAGCTTAATATTAACTTTTTAGAAGGTCTATATATACAAAATATTAAAGTTGGTGTAACCTTCCCATAAATCAAAACAACTAGTACTATTTCTTATCGTCTTTACTTACAATACTCTAAAATCCACTAACATCACATAGTAATAGTAACAGTTTTTTGATATCAAGTTACTTTACGCGGCAGATTTTATTATTCATCCAAGATGTTTCAAAATTAGGTTATTAATATCGATGAGATTTTTAAAAAACTGTATTCTTGTCTCTGTTGTAAATTATTCACGACCATAAATATGATATTAGCTGATATCTAGTTCATACTGGAGTCACTATGGCCAAAAAATCTATTATTGAAGTTAGAAGGTCTGAGATAAAAGTGAAAACCACTAAAAGACTCACTTCGAGTAATGAAAAGGGAAATAAAATTGCGAAAGCAGTGCCAAAGAAACAACGAAGTTTATTAGAATTCAATATACCAACCGCATCTTCTCTTAGGATAGGACAGAAAATATCAAAACAGCCGTTAAGAACAAGAACTACTAAAGAAAAACAATTATTTGTAGACGATAACGAGGACATTGAAAAGGTACATATTACAATTGATGATGACACAATCGCTGAACGAAATGATAATGAAGATAATTCCAACTCCAGAAATGAAAATAAAGGAAATATATTTTGTCCTATCTGTGATAAAGATATATCTTCCTTTGAAATTTATTTAAGGGAATCACATTGTGAGAAATGTGTAGAAGAATCATTACAAAGAGAAAGCTCAATATTTTCTGAGGAAAAGTCAACTATTATTGATTTGATCGATAGTGAAGATGAAAATGCAGACAGAAACTCAAAAATTATTAACACTTCAACTGAAAAAAAAGTTGTTGAAGATGTTGAAATTATTGATGTCGAAATTGGAGAACAAGTTGAAAACACCACGAAAGTAAAAAAATCTCAAACAAAAGCAAAAAATCCAAGAATACCAAAACCAAAGACTCCCCTACCATTTTTCAAAATAATTTCTTTTGATAATAATACGTATAAGATAGTTGTTGATGGATTTAATTTTAAAGATGATCCAGAAATTTCGAAATATTTTTTATCACATTTTCATGCTGATCACTACGTTGGTATAAAAAAATCATGGCAACAGGGTACTATATACTGCTCAAGAGTGACATCAAATCTTATGGTGAATAAATTTAAAACGAACCCCGATATTATTCAAATTTTGGAACCTTATGAAAAGTTTTGGATAGAACCATTTATATCAGTAATAGCATTAGACGCAAACCATTGTCCTGGTGCTACAGTTTTTTTATTTCAAGAATGGGATAAAATACAAAAAGATAAAACTCCTCCAGTGCGACAAATTTTACATACTGGTGACTTTCGAAGCAACGCAACTCTTATCAAGGAAATACTTGATATTACAAAAGGTATACCTATTGACGAAGTGTTTCTAGACACTACCTATCTTACGCCAGGATTCCATTTCCCATTACAAAAAGCTGTTTTAGACACAACAGCACAATTCACCAATGAACTTGAGATCAAAGGAAAAAAATTATTTAATGATTCTCAAAGCTCAATAATGAATTTTATGAAGAAAAGAGATGGGGCACAAAATAATTACACTTTTAAGTTTTTATTTTTAGTTGGGACCTATTCTATTGGTAAAGAAAAATTAGCAATATCTGTTGCAGAAAAATTAAAAACAAAAATATTCATTCCTTTAAATTCTTCAAGATATAAAATAATATCTCAATATGTAGAGTATTTTCCTCCAAATTTAATTACTCATAAATTATCAGAATCATGTGTTCACTTAGTTCCATTATCTATACTAAATTCAAAAGAAAGCATTCAAGGATATTTATCACAATTTGACAATATATATGAAAATGTAATTGGATTTGTACCAACAGGTTGGACATTTACTAATATATATGCAACTAGATTAGAATCGTATCCTAATGTTAAGTCAAAAATTGATCATTGTCATGAATTATTAAGAAACGAGGCAAAATATGATGAAATGGATGTTAATACAATAATAAAACAATATAAGAAACATGCAAAATATCAGATATTTAGAATACCATATTCGGAACACAGTAGTTTTAAAGATTTGATTAAATTTGGCATTAATATAAATTGGAAGAAAATAATTGCTACTGTTAATTTGAATAATATGGAAAAAATAAGGGATATGAATGACTGGTTTAAGGCTTGGGAATATATTAGAGATAGAAAATAAATAAATTGATGTGACATATTGTAATTTGATATACATATATATATGACATCTGCATAATTAACTATATATTTGAAGGGAATGAAGTTTTGAAATTTTACCATTTTATTATTATCATATCCATCTTTAAATAAAATTAGAGGGAGACGTATATTTAGTAAGAATATTAGTTATCATGAAATAGTAATGTATGTTACTTATATCATTTTTTTTGTTCAATCTTTGTAAAGTAATTTAAATCTAATGATAAATCATTTTGTAAAGATAAAATAAAATTAGTTGGGATATTAAAATTAGTTGGCATTTTTCTATCTGAAAGGAAACTATATTTTTTATATCTCATTATGATATTTGCTTTTTCAATAGTAAATTTTTTAATCAATTTAATATAATATAATCCACAAGCATTGCATAATGTTTTATTACCATATGGACCTCTTCTCCATTCAGGAGTTTCAACGTCCCTACATTGCATACAAAGTAATGAAGTATTATTTAAATTATCAAATTTAACAGTAAGTTTGTTTTGTTTTTCAGCTTTAAGAATATTATTATTGTCAATTGGGTTTTTGATATTAGTATTTGTCTTTGTCTTTGTCTTTGTCTTTGTCCTTGTTTTGGTTGTAATATTTTGTTTTTGGGTAGTATTATTTAATTGAATTGTATTTGGAATATTATTTTCTTGAATTAAATGTTTATTTTTAATTAATTTGTTTTTTTTATATTTCAATAATTTTTTATTTAAATTTGACTTTGAATTCGAATTTATTGGTAATTTAACAATTTTATTATCATTATAATGATAACTATTATTATTATTATTATTATTATTATTGATAATTTTATTTTCATTTAATTCATTTGTTAATTTTGAAATTGGTGGTAATTTACAATTATATGAGTAACCATAAGTATAATTACTATTATTATTATTACCTGAATTAAAATTATTTATTGAACTTTCTTTTAATTCTAATAAATATTGTGTATTTGATTGTAATGAATTAATTAATTGTAAAATACTGTTTAATTCAATAAACCCTTTATTAATATTAATATTATTATTATTATTATTATTCAAATATAAATTATTTAATTCAATTGAGAGATTTTCTTTAATATTTAATAATTCAATAATTTTTTTTTGAACTATTAAATCTGTGACATTTTGAATATAATTATTATTAGCGATATTATTTTTTGTAATAATAACGTTATTATTGAAATTACTGTTAATTGATGAGCGTGGAGATATTGGTGAAATTGGTTGTTGAATAATTGTTTTATTCAATAGATCTGTTGTTCCGTATGAATACATAATTAAATGTAATATATTGTAGACGAAGTTGATTGTATATATGTGTACTTTATAACGTAAAGTGAGAATGATTGTATTATATAAATAAATAAATAAATATATATATATATATATTAGAATAGTTAAAAGGATAAGAGATGTATTTTTGTAATTCATCAACACAGCCACCCTTATATATATATGAATGAATGTGTCTGAAAGAATAATTGGGATTAAGAACAAGGATAACAATTATTATTTGTTTAATTGATGATAATAAGAAAGTGTCATCAACAAGTTGGTTTACCTCAACATTCCATATCCATATCCATATCTTCATTACTAATCAACATGTATCGTTATCATCATTACCAGTTATCGATTACGAAGAACAATTTGTCATTCTTTATTCTCCAACAGAAGAATATTAATAATAATAATAATAATAATAATAATAATAATCGATTAGAGGTTAATTTTGGATAAAGTATTGTGTATTTCAGTGAACGACGTTAAAAGAGAGAGGGAGAATTATTGCTTAAACTATTGATCATTCGTAGTTTTATTTCTTGGTATGTTTTGAGGCGTGAGGTACATTTTGTTAGATATCAAGCTGGCGGTTAGCATTCACCTGTGGCGTGCAAAGGAACTTGGCGGCTCTTTGTCCCGTACAAATTGGTTTAGATTTGAGGGAGAAATTACCGTTCACAGTCTGGTGTGCATTCCATTCCACTCAATTAGAACATGTGGCAGGATGGGGGGAAGGGGGGGAAGGGAGTCAGCGTTGGAGTACACGCATTCTACAGAGATATCTGTGCATCTTGTCCGGTTTATTATCTCTTTTGTCTCAGTTGTAGGTAGAAAGAGAAGATGAACAAACGGAAACGTTTTTTGAAAATTAACAATTAATCGGTTTATAATAAGCACCGTCTTGGCCATTTGAGGTATCGATTCCTCCCCTCTTAATAAATTAATATCATGTTCTCCTTTGCTGTTCCCCTCACCCGCTCAACCCAAGCATATTCGTACTCGTCATTTCCGTTTTTTTTTTTCTGGTTCCAGATCCGTTTTTTTGAGTTGCGAATGCGCAAAATCTCCACACTGCGTCGTGTCGCAGTTGATTAGCCCAGTTTCTCTTCTCTCCTTGATCGTCCAGATTCACAGGAGTTAATTGTGGACATGACTGTGAATGAATGTGTGTGAACGAGGAAGGAAATCACAGATATGAGTCCGGTTTATTTTTCTTTTTCTGACGTTTGATCTAGATCTTTCTCCGATTTGTCCCCCTTCCCAGTTCCAACAGTTTTCTGCCACCATTCTGTCTTTTCGTCATTTACAATGAGACAATTAGATTTGTTCTAGATTTCCTTATCATAAAAACAGATTATACTTTGTACTTCCTTTTGCCGTGATTAGAGTAGGATGTACACATTGTCATAGATTAGAATACCCCTAATTCCTTTATCTCTCTTTCTCTCTCTTTCTTCTTTTGTCAAATAAACTTTATTCACTAGCTAAATTATTGCTTGTATAGCAATTGTCCATAATGTCCTTCTTTTATCTCCCATAAGTTAATCTCCCTGTAAAATTTAATTAGTTCAACAGCGAACAATCAAATTTGTTTACACAGAAGCAGATATACATGATATTTAGTAGTGTATTCATACGTCAAGAATGAGAGCAAGACAATTAAAAATTAATATTAAAGTTTTTAAAGTTTTTAAAGTTTTTCAACAAATAAATAAATTGGCTTTCTACGATATTGCTAAGATTCAGACTTAGCAATTAAAAAAAATATTAAAAATAGACAATACAAACATATATTTCATACGTAGTGCATCATTATATGTCTGTACTTATCTTATCTTATCTTATTCAATTATATTTCTTCTGTTAATCTTCATATCTCTTCGTGGTTTCTTGCATGTCATTTTTAATGACGCATATTTAATTATAAGTCTTGAAAACAGTGGTAAACACTTCTTGTTGCAAGATGAAGTTGAATAGTACATCAGTATGTATATATGTACTTAATGGTGGAAGTGTTGAGTATACAATGCAACCATATAATAATATTTTGATAGCTTTCAATAAATTATAGTTTGATGGATGGCAGAAGAGCAAATTACAGTTAAAAAAGAAACAATCGTAATTGAAAGAAAAGTGTCAAAATTACAGATATAGGCAGATGCCAATTATTCCTTATAAAGATCCTAGTTTGGTCTCAATTACTTAAAGTTATATATATTCCATATATAGAAGATAGAGATAATATTTGTGTAGTTTGAAAAGTGTCAATAGTACTATAAGAATCCCGCTTAATACCTGTCATCGTCGATTCGATATTCTTAAAATAATAACGGGCGCGTGGCGTAGTTGGTAGCGCGCTTGCCTTGCAAGCAAGAGGTCACTGGTTCGATTCCTGTCGCGTCCATATTATTTTTTTCTCTTTTAATTTTTAACTTATAGTTTATTCTTACTTAGATGGCATAAGTTAATGCTATATCTGATAAGTACAATCGCTTATTTACTCAATTATTATTATAATTTATTGCTTTTATATTTGAATTCAAATATAGAAATTTATTCAGAAAATATAAATTTTTCAAATACTTTTAAATTTGAAATAACATATGTATTATGTGAAAGTTGTATTAAATTGTCCTCTTTATTACTGTATTCCCATATTTTATCAAAATGTATATCGATTTTATCAGTTGATAATTTTGACTCATCTCTAATATTATTATTATCATTATCCTTATCATTTTCATTTTTTTTAAAATAACCATATTTATTTAACCTGTCTATTAATACACCATTCCATCCTGCTAATGCTGCACCTTTCATATCATTTATATTTTCATCACCAATATGCCAACATCTTTTTTTAAAATTTGTTAATGAACTTTCATTATTATATTCATCTTCAATTAAATTCAATTCTTGAAAAATATCATTTGTAATAATTTCAAATAATTTTTTATCTGGTTTATTATAACCAATATCATATGCTAAATAAATATGATTTTCAAAATAATTTAAAATTTCTAAATTTTTTAATAATTCATAAACAAATGGATCAGTATTACTTATTATTCCTAAAACAATATTTGGATATTTTAATTTAATTAAATTTAATAATTTCAAAACATCATCATATACCTTATATGCTTCTTTACTACCAAACCTTTTTAAAATATCTATTATCATATCATTTGGAATTATTGAAGGATGAAATATATTCTTAATTAATATCGACCACCATTCAAATGGTGAAATATTCGTTTCTTTACCATAATTTGGATGTTTAATTTTCAAATCTTTGAATACTTTAGGAAATGAACTTGTTAAAACTTTAGGATCTGCGATAATATCATATTTTTTACCAACAATACAATATTGTTCAATTACAGGTAATATTGTAGCATATAATGTATTATGAGCATCAAATGTTATCACTCTTGGAAAGAACTCTTTTGGTAACTTGCCATTAATAATTCTTCTTGGGAATGTCATTGTTTATCTGTTTTATTTATTTATTTTTTGATCAATAATAGCTTGTTCGCTTTTAAATAAATTTTTAATTTGAATTAACTAACTATTTATATGTTTATTTAATCATTATTTGTTATTTGTTGTTAAAAAATATTCAAAATATTTATAGACATAAAATAGTTCAATATTTCAATATCAATTTTTGTATAGCTCCCCGTCAAATATTCGATATCTAACCCTTAATATTTAAAATTTAAAATATATCAAGGATAATGCTACTATAAATTTTAGTTCTACAAAAAAAATCTTGATCTCAAAAAATATATAAATATTATTAAATATTAATTATGAGGTTGAAAGTGGAGACTGTTGGAGTAACGGCAAAATGACAATACAATTGTTGAATGAAAATGATCAGTCATTATTAACTTCTACATCTTTGTTATTAGACCCTTATTCAGTTGTTCGTGAACTTGTTGATAATAGTATCGATTCTAATTCACAGAATATTACAATTGAGATTGATTCAAAAACTGGTGGTTGTAAATTGATTTGTGTTAAAGATGATGGGTTTGGAATTGAAGAAGAAGATAGAGGTGTTATGTGTTTGAAAAATTATACTTCTAAATTGGTTAACTTATCTGATATTCAGCACTTAACCACATATGGATTTAGAGGAGAAGCATTATTTTTATTGGCGAATATGGCATCTCGCAAAGGCTTACTTTCAATTATTACAAGAACTAAAAACAACGAAATTGGTGAATCATGGAATGTAGATGGTAATGGTAAGATTAAACAAAGCTCTAAAAAGAAAATCAGCTGCCCAATTGGGACAACAGTAAAAGCTAAAAAATTTCTAGGAGGATTCACTGTTCGAGACATTGAATATACAAAAAAAGCTAAAACTACTATAGATAATGTAAAACATTTGCTTAATCATTATTCAATCATTCATCGGAATATTAGGTTTAGGCTTTATCTAGTTTCACTAAATAGGGATGGTTCCATCAACAAAAAACAATTGCAACCTAGCGTCGAACCACATTTATCGATACCAAGAGTATTTCAAATATTATTAAAAGTACCAGCTCTAGATAATATATTCTTCATTGAAAAGAAAAAAGTCGATATTAATAGCTTTGTTTCATTTGATATTTTGCTACCGGTACCAAAAAACGACATCCACATACTCTTTAACTGGCGAAAGCAATTAAAATTTCTTACACTTAATAAGCGGGCACTATCATTAGAATTAGGATTTGGTAAAGAAGTTAATAAATTAATGAACTCTAATATTAAAAAATTAATACCTAATGGTCTTAATTGCTGGATTTTAGATTTCACAATTAAAAAAATTGATGTTGATATTAATATTGAACCAACAAAAAATGATGTCTTGATAAATAACTCAAAAGAATTTTTATTATTATTTGAAGAACATATAATACGATTATTAGAAGAATATGGAACATTAAAGCAACAGGATGAAGAATTACAAAATAGTTTGCAACTTAAAGCTGATAACTCCTCACACCTTCAAAATGATGATAGTGACACAACAGTTATAGAGGGCTCTATAATGCTTCTGGATGAAGTAAAAGATCAGGAATTCCATGATGGTTTACAACGACGTTCACAAACAGAACAAAATAAAATGGAACCTTCTCACTCAACTAAAAATACAAGCACTAGAGAGAATAAATTTCAGATTCACCAGTATTCACAAAATAAACATTTGCCAATTAGAGATTCATTTGATAATGAAAAAAGTAATGATAGAACATTCACTCAAAAAACAATGCATAATGGAATGAAGCAACCTAAAATAATATTTCCAGAATCTAAGAGTCAACCTTCAAAGAACATTCATGAAAACTATGAAAAAGACGTCAGTAAGATTAAAAAACACAACTCTTTTGTGACACTCGGTAACTCAAGTAAAGATCTATCATTTCCTGCATCTAACTCGCTTTTTTCAACTAAAACATATGGTAATATTTCCAAAATTATAACCAGAAAGATTAATATGTATTCTGAATATACCAATAGCTATTCGATAATAAAAAAATATGCAACTAACTCTTCAAAATCTTATTGTGGAATCGAAGATAAAATTGAATCAATCCGAGATAAGATAGATTCAAAAAGATTAATTAGCATTTTACAATCATTATCAAATTTTAAATTCGAAGATTCTAATGGAGTTTTATCTAAAACAGATAGTCAATGGTATATTTTTTCACTTTCTGAAAATCAAAATAATTTTATAAAAGAATGACTTAAAATGAGATATAGTTATATATATATACTGTATTATACAATTATTTAGTCTTATGAACATAAATTATTTAATTAAAATTGAAACTTTCTTTTAAGAATTAGTTTGTAAAATATGCATCGTTTTTTGCCACACAATATGCATCAGAAACTTCAATAGCTTCATATGTACCCTGCAAGCTTGTTTTGACTCTATATTCATAATCGAAAATATCTGTAACTTTATGAGTCTCGACAATTTGAGGTTTTTTACTCTTGCTAGAACCTGGACTTTCTTCTGTTCTAACATAAGTTAATGAAAATGGTGGTGAACCTTCGAATGAAAAAATAACTTCTGCTTGATCACCTTCATGAATATCTTCAATTATATATTCACCTTGAGATACTGTTACAGAAGGAAGAGGATGGATATCAAGTGATAATCTTTCATAATCTTTTCTCATATTTGAAAGAGTAAAGTTTACGAGACATTGTGAAGTAGAGTCAGATATAGAATTAATTGAAATTTTACCAGGTTCTGAAGCCAACCTTACAAATTGAGATGTACGTTCTGATGACTTCAATTGAATTCCATTAAATTCATATCTAATCAAAAATGGAGCTGAACCTGATAACTGATATGAAACATAATCTCCAACACAATATACTGATGTAGGATCTTGTAATTGAATTTTTGGAGCATCTGTTATTGAAATGTAAATATGATTTGAAATATTCTCAATAACACTGTTAAAACATCCATTTTTATCAGTAACCCTTTCAATAGTAATGTAATGAGTACCTAATTCCAACCCTTTGTATAATTTTTCATATGGGAAATTATTAGCTGAAATATTGTCAATCAATCTTTTTTCTGTTCTGCCTGTACTCTCATGGTAAATATTAAATGTAGCAGAAAATGGTTCTACTCCATCAATGAATTTCATATAAATTGGCTCAAGTAAATCTTTTTGATTAACGTTTGAACTGCATGTTCTATAGGTCTTTTTAGAGTCTGTAAAAATGGCGTTTGGAGTTGGATTAACAAGTTGTTTAATAGAGGTTTCTTTGGTATATATATCGACATTCCTGACACTTTCTTCATTATAATTGCTGTCAAATAAACTTTTAATTGTAGCAACATACTCACCGGCCTTACCATCAGGAAACTTGATGGTTGCATATTTAGTTGCTACTTGCATGGATTTTTTTTCTACCATACCATTTGGAAGCTTGATTTCATACTTCAAAACAAATGGCGGAGAGCCTGATAGTAATAGGTCAACAGAACCATGTGTTCCCTGGCAAATCGGCCGTCTTAAGAACATATTCTCATTTATCTTTTCTGTCAAACCTTGTTCTAATACTGTAAATTCAGGTTTATCAATGTATGTAATATTGAATAATTCTTCTGCATTTAATACCTTACCCTCACAACTTAAATCTCTCATTTCCAGTATCTTATACAAACCATTTTTTTGAACTGTTAGTACTGGTTTATGATCAGAATCAAATCTGTTTTCAAATGTATTAAGTACATTGTTTTCTTGATCCAATGAAGCGTATTTGACATAAAATGGCTTTTCACCCGATAATTTAATTGGAATTTCAGCTTTTGAACCAAATCTAATTTTCATCTCTTTTGATTTTTCTGCTGCATTAAATGAAACTGATGGAACATCTTTTCTGACTTTGATTCTTGCATCAGGCTCAGTCAATGGTACAACACATTTAGATGCATCTGTAATTGATATCAAGGACAAGATATATTCACCTCCGACATTAAATTTAGGTGTTTCTATCTTATAGACAAAAGAGTTGATTTCATCTACACTAAATGGTTTTCTTTTATTTGATGATATTTCTATCAGATCATAATTCAAAGTAAATGGGGGATCACCTTTTAAATCTACAAATATTTCTGGTTCATCTCCTAAACACAACCCTATATCTATTTTTTTGTTAAATGAAGCACTTGGTTTGACTCTCATCGTTGTTCCAAACTGATAATCTTTCAAAGGTTTCAATGAAATTGGTTCTGTGAACAAATCATTGGTTAGTTGATCAAAGACAATTTCATATTTCCCTTCATTTTTTGGATTATATGCAAATTGATACCTTGTGCTTGGCGAAGTATATCTCTTGGTTTCGTATAGTTTATTACCATCTTTACCAACTTTATATACTTTAGTAATGAAATGAAATGGAGGAATACCTGTAAATGTCAAAGCAAAATTTAATCCTATTTGACCAACACATTGGTCCAAAATTGAAGTTGACTGAACTTTTAGTTGAGGAGGTATAGGCTGTGACACATCTATACTAGATTTTCCAACAATAATACCTGAACAAAATTTGGAATTTGCTGTTTCCAGGTTGTATGTACCTGGATATTTAGCTTGAAATTCATATCTAGAAGATTTAGTGGTGATGTTGAAATTAGACATATCGCCATTTGGAGACAAAACAGAAATCTGAGCAAAATATTCTTTTTCAGTATCTGATTGACTATCTTCTTCGAAATTAACAATTATTGACCTTTTGGTTGGTGATTTAAAATCAACCTTCTCTTCTAATGTAGCTTTTGGGGAAGAGTGTCCGAAAAAGCTATAAGAACATTCAAATGCTTCTCTTGATGCATCTGATAAAGTTGAAAAATCCATGACATTTCCCAAACCATCGATAATTTTTACGATATCATATGAGTGGAGGGCTGAATTGGATATTGTCGAATCTAATTCAATAAATACTGACTTACTACGGGCCCAATTTAAATTTTCTGTATCCTTTTCGGAGAAAAAAGATCTAGTATTCGATTGCAGTGGAGAAGTAAAAGACTCAGGTTGCAAATTTGAATCATAAAAGGTATGTGGTATTCCGTTTACAGATTTTGTATATGCTAACTGCATTGGAGGAACACCCTCTAATTCAATTGTTAATTTATCAGCATCTCCAACACAACGGTCAAAATCACCGTTACCAGATATCTTCGCAACAGGGCATTGAGGAATTAATAAGTGAGATTCATGAATTTTCAAATTTAACCCATTAGAATCAACAATTTTCTTTATTTGGTACAGACCAACATCAGACAAACGTAAATTAATATATTTTATGTTTTTCCCAGTTTCATCATTAAATTTAGCAGTAGAAATTCCAATAGTTTCTTTTAGATAGTATTCATCAGATGCGGTAACCTGGTTCCAATTTTTCTTAGTCAAGTTTCTAAGCTCAATCTCATTAGTATATATATTATGATATTCTAACTGGATGTATTTAATCTCTGCTGTAGAATTGATTCTCACTGGAACATTTGCATCCATTATTGAAAATAGAGAATCTTCGAGAGGTAAACAATATGGTTTATTTAAAGGATTTAACATTGCTGTATTTTCCGGTAATATTTTGATGGTTAAAGCACCTTTGAAATGTAAAGAAGAATCATACAATACACGATGATCTATTGATGAACCTAAAAGGTTCAATTCTTTGGCGTTTAATTTTTGCCAGGAAGCAATTAAGGTTGACACTAAAGCAAACTCATAATCACTTGCAAGAAATACGGTAAATAGTAATACACCTAGTATTTGTGCAAAAACAATTGAGGAATTAAATGACATATTTGGGATCTTAAAATTCGGAAGAGATATTAAAAATAAAGTATCAATAATAAGATATTTCAATATAAACCCTACTCTTGAGTTAAATATAATGCTAACTGTAGATAATCCTGACTTTAATAAAATCAGATCATATAATTTGTAGAGCTGTATAATTGCAAAAATCAGAATCGCTAGTTTTTGTTGTTTCGATACTTCCATTATTTCAGTTGAAATCAAAGGCTGCTCAACTTGGTTGTTTTCGCCAAAAGAACTACCATTTTTTCTGTATTTAGCATTATTTGATAGTATATTTTCACTATCATTGATTTTGTAGTCATTTATATTATTGTTATTACTTGGTTCAAAACGTCGAGCAGAAGATTGCGATGATGTATTAAACCTAGAAAATTGCGAAGAGGTTGCACCTATCCAGTGATTCCCCCTAGGTGTATCTTCATATATTTTATAACTATCAGACATCGCTGTAGTTTTTAAACCGTATTTTAGGATGTCGTATTCAGTAATGGCTATATCTTTAAATATATTCGTTTTTAACACTATTAATTTTATATCAAAGCTTATTTACATTGAATGTTTTTTCGATAAAATTGTTCGTACAAGATGCTCAACAATTATTGTAGGTAATAGCTATTAAAATATAAAAAATACTGAAGGCATGCAGTTAAATTATAACACAAATGATCTTATCATGCCAATATGTAGATACCTTAATCAGTGATATTGTATATAATACTCTTCTTAATTATAAGATATATATTCTATTATTTACTTTCTGTATTTTCTTTTTCTATTCGGTTGTGACCTTACTACTGGTATGCT